>JANHFM010006961.1:38501-50896 GCA_032468115.1 Grayia smithii
TATAATTAGCCATGGTAATGTGATTGTGATTCCAAACTATACTTCCCAGAAACCCATAGGTTGCAAGGGGCTAGTGATATATCCCTGCCCTCTTTGCCAACTTACTACTGTACACAACTGACTGGGAGGCAAGGCCAAATGGACAAGTGGCAATTGGCTTCTTTGGAATTGAGATCAGATTTTGCAAATCCCTTAATGGCAGTGAATTATGACGAAAGGAGGTTTTGATGCCTGTTAGCAAAGGTAGGGCTGGCTTGTGGGATCTGGTAGTAAATGGATGAGCCCTCTTCCTTCCTGGAGAGAGAAACACACCAGGAGACACACCAGGATGTTTAGTGGGAGTTGTTTTCCTCACAATCCATGTCTTCCTTTGCTATGTCCTCCCCCAGCAAAATGGCAAGCAGTTCCATGAATCAGAGGAGGAGAAGGAGAAGGAGAAGGAGAAGGAGAAGGAGAAAGAGAAGAAGGACATTTTATTGTATCTCTGCTGACAGTCTCGAGGGATGGGAATCAGCACCAGCCAATACTATATGTAAAAAGAAGGATGACCCAAAGGGTCATTGGATGTTTAGTAGAAGTTATTAATATAATAAAGATCTATGGAGAGTAAAACCTATTATTATTATACATGGTGTGATTATGTGCCACATTTGTTCAGTGTGAATCATTCAAGTATTATGGAATATAATATATACCTGTAATATAAACATTGACAAATCTGAAGTGTCTGAGCAAAATTTCAGTAGGTGCTTCAGCTACTCATCTATTACCACTTCAGAAATAGCATTAGTATATATGAGCACAATGCTGTTTATAGACTTTAGTTTATACTATATCTAACCATACTTCTTAACTGCATATGCTATTGTGCAAGCAATATATTAGTATCTTTTTTATTGCTAATACTGTGTATTATTTTAATATTTCTCAGCAACCATATTTAGGAGACAAGTACATATTTGGGGGCATAATTAGTATATAACTTCTATAGTCAATCCTAAGTGGTTAAAGCAATCAAAACAGCTCATCTGATTTTCTTACTAAAATTAACCTGCATACTAAACTTATCTATTTAAGGTGGAATTGATAAAGGAATTAATTAGGATTGATTTTGGTGTCGAATCATAAAAGTGTGTTGGAAGCTGATCTCTTCATGCTATCAACCATGAAGCTGATCTGACTGAAGCCATATTTTTTTTCTGCTTCAGTATTGCCACACTGGACCTGAGGGATAAGGAGAAGGGAATTGAGATAGAGGGAACATATAGCCAAAACAACATTTTTCTCTTGGGAACCAAGGACATTCTCAGACCTGGTTGGAAGAAGGTGGAGTGATGTCACTGGACTGCCACCCTGTTCTGTGATTGGACCATGTGATTGATTGTTTTGAGAAAGTGGGAAAACGTTTACTATTAATTAGGTGAAACCCGTGGGAGACCTTAGAGTCAGTTTTCACCAGATATGTGTCAATATGATAATTCCAAATAAAAGTATTCTTTGAGGAATCTACATGCCTCGGAGTCTTCCTTGCTTTGGATTTATTACTTGGAACCTTGACACCTGCTCAACTTGAGGTGGCTAAAGGAACACATACCCATACTATTTAGTTCCAGTCTATCATCATCATCATCATCATCATCATCATCATCATCATCATCATCAAAACATCAGTGGAATGGCTTGCCTCCAGAAATGGTGGGTGCTCCATCAATAGAGGTTTTTCAGGAAGAGATTGGACAGCCATTTGTCTGAAATAGTATAGAGTGTCCTGCTTGAACAGAAGGTTGAACTACAAGACCTCCAAGGTCCCTTCCAAATCTGTTATTCTGCTATAATTAATTTTCTGCAGGAGCCCATGGTTCATACCAGACACTCATGCACCAAATGTACAAACTAAAAATCATGGACTAAGTTACATGAGCCAGGCTGCAGAGCAGGGCATTATCTTTCAATTAAAGCATGATCATGTAACAAGAAACGAGAGAGTAGCTTACCAGGAAAGAAATTCAAAGTACCCAATCAATACCTTGGATGATCTGACCAGGCATCTTCTGGGTGTTTCCAACATAATTTATTTAGTGTAAATAGAAAAATAGGAAAATCAGTCTTGGATTTGGATTCAGATTTTTGTAATGATCTGTTATAATATCTTTTAGAGACAGGGGAGGTAATGGTAGATAAGATAATGGTTAGATAAGAGATATCTCAGTCCTCCAGAGAAATAGGGTGTGGGGTGGTAAGCATCTCAGAAGAGACCCTCCCTAGTTCTATGAAAAGTAAAGGCAAGGGATAGATTTGCTTTCAGACTTGTACTGTACCTTACAATAAAGGTAGTGTTACTACTCATATTATTGATTTCTTGTCTGGACTAATTTGATAAGCTGACAGTTTTGGTTCACCATAGGCAGGATTTTGCAGCTTTCAATAAATTCTGACCCTTTTGGTTTTCCTTGCATTCCCTGCAGATACAACTGCTTTGACTTGTGGAAACCTGGATATTTCTTTCTTCTTTTTCTTCTTCAAGGAATGGTATAGCAAGAGAAGAAAGGAATCTGCATTTGACACATAGGTTTATTATTTGAATGTAGCTATTTCATAAGCAGTTCGCTGCTCATGAATTAGTTTGAACAAAAACTAACAAGCATTATAAGAAACAAACAAGATGAGAAATCCTATCCATATAAAGGTAGTTCTTGACTTATAACAGCTTGTTTAGTGACCATTCAAAGTTACAACAGCACTGAAAAAAATAACTTATGGCTGTTTTTCACATTTATGACCATTGTAGCATCCCCAGGGTCATGTGATCAAAACTGGCAGACTCATAGACTCATATTCATGATGGTTGCACTGTCACGTGTTCATCTTCTGTGACCTTCTGACAAGCAAAGTCAATGGGGAAGCCAGAGTCACTTAAAAATGTGTTACCAACTTAACAATTGCAGTGATTCACTTAACAACTGTGGCTAGAAAGATTGTAAAATGGGACAAAACTCACTTGACAAATGTCTCACTTAGCAACAGAAATTTTGGATTCAGTTGTGGTCATAGGTTGAGGACTACAATTAGACTGAGAGATTAAGAGTGCATCATTAAGTATTTGATCTTCCTAGGCTAGACTTCACAGTGTACATATATAACTTCAGGTAACTATTGATTTTATTGACTTCTGTCTAATTTTGAAGTGACTTGGTCTGTTCTAATCACAAAGAAAATGATATATAATGAAGGTCCCTTTAGAACTAATTGTATTGACCTACACATATCCTAACGACACTATTGAGTGTGCCACTCAAGTGTGCTATATGAATGTGCCAGAAGTTAAGATCTAATACATATATTCTGGCTTTTATTTCTTAGTTTATAAATGCTGTTCATACAATGCGGTTATAGAAACACACTGGAACTTCTTTGCATTTTTGAAGAATCAAAATATAATTCAACCTGACATATGTAGTTGCTTTATTTGCAATAGTACCAAATATATCTTTTATTTTTGTTTGGCATGAAAAGACATGAAGCCTAAAATTATTCAGGTGAGGAATTGAAATACTTCATATTTGACTCCAGACTTCCTAGAAAATTGAAAGGATGATGAAAAAATAAATAGCAGTTTACAGAGAATATGATGTTTCAAATCTTGAAATCCATTCTAAAAGAGGAATTTCACCTTATATCCACTTCAAAGTGATACTTTGAGTAATAGCATATCTTGTTTGTATATAAAGGATAAATCTTTTCACAAAGGATTTATCAATTATATCTTTCAAGAAATCCAAGTGGATGACAACTCACACTCATAAAATCATGCTAGGTCTCTGCAACTGTATACAGAAATTGATTCTGTACTGTGGAAACATTACATTTTCCAAAACTGTAGGGGCCTCCAACTGAATAGTTTTTAGACAAGTAATTTTAAAACAGAAGGCTTGACGTGAGCGGCTAAAGGAAATTGTGCAGCTTAATCCTGATTTTAAATAATCTTTATCTGTACCTTGAGTTGTTTGCACAATCTGATCTTTATTTTTGGAATAAAACTGAATATTTTTCAGCCTCTTCCTCCCTAAAGAAGTTCTTCCTTTGTAGCCACAATTTGGCAACTTCTACATATTTCAATAGTGCCTGATTTTTCACAAATTCCATTAGTACACCATTGATTGCTCATTTTTAGCACTCAAAACAATTTAACATAGTCTCTTTCATGCAGAGAATAACATATTCATATTATTTGATTTTTGATGAAACCAAATGACCCTTTAAATTTGCAATAGGGTTCTTTAATTTTGCATGAGTTTCTTCACTGCTGTTCATTTAATTTTCTGTTTCCATTAACCATCTGCAAGCATTTGACTCTATGACAATTATTCAGCTGTGCTACATCATGACTGACATATTTTATAAACGTTTAAAGAAAAAGACAGCCAGGGAAAGGAGAGGGGAAAAATTAGCAAAACAAAAAAAGTCACGGTTCAGAATCATGTATTTTCCATACAGCTGAGATGTATGAATAGTAATTTCTGGTTCCATTGAAAATCTAGCTTAATTGCATTTTGTCTTCTTTTCCGATAAGCACTTCACAATGCTGATGATTGCTGAAGCTAAAAGCTGTTCACTGTGAGAAGTGAATGTTTTCCCACACCGCTGCCCAGGATAGTTTTCTTTGCATGACGGCCAAATTGATCATTTCTATTCAGTCTATTCAAAGTTTTAAACCATGAAGGGATCCTATGGTAGAATCTTCTTATCTCCTTGCATTCCCAAATCTCTTCTCTTTTGATCTTTCAGAACAAAGAGAGAATAATGCACATTCTTTTGGTAATCTTCATTAGAACATGATGAGTTGGATAGTCTTAGAGGAGATGCATTATATCAAATGCAAGGATAACTGATTTGGCCTCCTTTTTACGTCATAGGTTTTCATAATTCAGTAGAGATGTTGTTGCTATCTTGATTAATGCAAACGATGTAGAGATAATCGTATTAACAGCTAATTTTAAAGGTGATATTATTTTTTTATTAATGACCTTAATAAAAGTAAGATTAATCATCAGTCTAGTCAATCATTGCTTTTACAACTGACAGACTCACAAATGAGGACAAAGGCAGAGCTGAATCAGATTAGACCTGAAGCAAAATGTGGAACTTATTTGCCTTTTAGATCTCAAATAATGCCATTGCAATGCAATATTCCTTAAGCATCCATTTAGCAACAATAACTTCCAACTGACTATCAAGATTTTAGTTTTACTTGGTGGTGAAAAGACTTGGAGTTTCCAATCATTCAGAATATGATATGTACAGTCGAGAAAAGAATTCCAGCATTATGACAACATTATTAGTAGGTTTAACAAAATAATATTTGGTTCTCTTACACATACAAGTAATTTATTTCTCTTTGGAGGTGTTCCTCCAAAAAAAATGATTGAGGTGTTTAAAGCAGTATAGGCTGAAATAGCAAAGCTATTTCTTTTCAAATGTGATAAGATAATGTCAGATCTGCCATCCTCACTATACTCTGCAAAGCTTCCTGGCATCCTGCCATAAATGGAGGGAGGGGGTCAAAGCAGTAAAGAAAGGGAGATATGAGCAGGAGGACAGAAAGATAGGAGATACATGTATGTGGGGAAGTGGCACTGACAGGAATTAGTTTGTTAAACTGGATTGATCCAGCTGCCTCAAGAATGCAAAGCCGTTGCAGGAAATGTCTGACATCAGAGCAGTTCCTAAAACATTGCACCGGCATGCTATTGGACAGTGACGATCTGGTCAAGGGGGGGAGGCCACAAAGGAGACAATTTTGTAGTCCTTGCATGAGAAACCTTAGTTTTAGCCTTGTTTTGTTTGTAACCACTAATCCTAGTAAAAGAGACTGTCACTTCAATCAAATGGAGTCAAGGGGTGTTCTCCCCTAGGGACTTAGCTGGGTGAGCCTGACAGATACAACCATTTTATAATGCTGATAAGCGTATAATGTGCTACATTTCAAAAGCTTACATTAACATATTTATATTCTACCACCAATTTTTAAAAATAAAATATTTCCACACATAAGTCAGCATAAACATGATTACTTAAATAATATGTAACAGGTGTTTTAGTGCTTAAGAATGCAAACTTCTTCAAGGGAAGCAGCTCCTAAGGGTTGAACTTTATTTTCTTGTTGGTTTGAGTAAATATTTTGGGTATACCTTGATTCCACATGAACTACATACACATCTGGATTTAAGCAGGCTTTAATATCAAATCTTGCCCAACAGCTTTCAGTGATGAAACACAAATGAAATAGATTAGGAAGGAGATGAGGAGTTGTTGTTGTTTTTTAAAAAAAGGGAAAGATTAGATTTGAATGAAAGCTAAAGCTTTATACCACAATGAATCCAAGAAAATTCACAGATCCCACCTATACTCATGGTTTATGTTCTCTGGAGTACCTTGAAGGGCCACAGAAGACTTCAGATACTACGCATGCTGCTGCTGTTGAAATTGTGGCTAATTTGAGAGCAGCATAAACAGATGTTGTTAAGGCTCTTCTCTCTTCTTTCCACACTGTGTTTCTACTATGGTTCCTACTTGAACCCTGCCAACCCCTCCCCAACACAGCTATTTGGGGTGGTGGTGGAAATCCAGATCTCTTTAATTTGTGGGTGTAATTGAGTGATTATCTGGATTTTTTTTTCAACCCTATATAGTAGCTCTTCTTCATACAACCAGTTTTATTAAAAGCAAGAGGAAGAAGAGGTAGAACAGCATTATTTTTCTTACCCATGTAACAATCCAATGATTTAGTTATTCTTTTTCTATAAAGTTGGCTATTTGCATATTAATCTTAAAGAAATAAATATTATTTTTCCACAAAATGCAATAAAGCATATTTCAGTAATACTTTTCCAATTCCACTCATATATTGTTTTAGAGTCCACAGAAAATAATTCCTTAAGAATTCTTAACTTGTACATATTATGAATCTGCTTATGTTTCTTGTTTGTATCTGTTTGAAAATCAGATAAGCACTACATTTTCTAAGTTATTAATAAATGATAAGAGATAAAACTTAATGTTTTCAGTTTCTTTACTACACCTCTTTTAAAGTGATGTGTATATAAACATACACTCATCAATACAAAGATGCATATTCAAGAATGAACCTTGTGTAACATATTTGTGTATGTGTGTTTGTGTGTGTGTGTGTGTGTGTGTGTACAAAGAGTATATTTTATACTACTATTTCAAAAATTGAGATTATCTAGAATCCTAATTTTATTCTCTTTTCTCCTTGTGGCATGAATGTAGCTGACCAACGTCTTTATCACATTTTGATTTAATATTGAAGACAAATGAGATCCGGGCAGAAGAAGAACATCATGGCTTCAAAACCTAAGGGACTGGTTGGGACAAAACTCTGCAGAACTTTTCTATGCAGCTGTTGGCAAAAATAGGATCGCCAACATGATTGTCAATGTCTGATGATGGTTAAGGCACAAATACATAAGAAGAGTATGTAACAAATAAGGTAAAGGTAAAGGTTCCCCTCGCACATATGTGCTAGTTGTTCCCGACTTAGGGGGTGGTGCTCATCTCCGTTTCAAAGCTGAAGACCCAGCGCTGTCTGAAGATGTCTCCATGGGTCATGTGGCCAGCATGACTAAATGCCAAAGGTGCACAGAACGCTGTTACCTTCCCAACAAAGGTGGTCCCTATTTTTCTACTTGCATTCTTTATGTGCTTTCGAACTCTAGGTTGGCAGAAGCTGGGACAAGGAACGGGAGCTCACCCCATTATGCGGCACTAGGGATTTGAACCACTGAACTGCTGACCTTTCGATCGACAAGCTCAGCATCTAAGCCACTGAGCCACCACGTCCCCTATGTAACAAATACAGAAGAAGAATTGACTTTAAACCCAAATTTCATCTACATGTACTTTTCTTAATTATCCTGATGTGGTCAATTTAGTTTTGGATGTTTTGGATATTTGAATATCTATTCCCTTGTGCTGGATAAAGACTGTGATAAAGTTAAGGAAGATTTTCTATCCAATCAGATCATTGTGAGCATGTTAATCTAACATTGCTTAGTTCCATTTTGTTCCTTCTTGGAGGCCTAAGAGAATAAGTAAAAATGAATAATCCAGTCATGATCCACTTGAAAATTGCACCCTTTTATTATATGCAGCAAGATTTGAGAAATCTGTATTTACATATAGAGAAATGTAAGGTAAGAGAAATAGAGAAACAAAGGTTGGAGAAAAATAGGTTGGGTTCTCTTTATACATTATTTGCTGCTCCAAAACTGATTCTATTAACACATTTTCAGGTTGCACATGACCTGAATTGTCTTTTTTGCAGATACTCAGATACCCTTCAATTACATTATTGAATATTGTTGGAGTATTTGCTGAAAATTCATGACCAAGTAAATCCATAACAATTTGCTACATAGTAAAAGTAAACAGAATTATAACTTCATCTTGAAAAATGATTGTCACTTTTCTGTTTTAAAAATTACCCTCTCTTACATGCATGGGACTGCTTTTATATTATTAGAATATGGAGTTGTTTTGAGGAAAAAATGACAAATAAATACTTTGGATCACCTTTACTGGACATTTTATCAGCCTCATGGCACAAACTATTACAATATATTGACAGCTTATGGATGTTTTTCTGGTGCTGCAGGCAAAACAGTGGCAAAAGTGTATAGTATTGCATTTTAATCTTTTATAAAGCCACCAAGGGGGCAAAACAAATCAATTTTGAAGGGAAATCACATTTGCTTCAGCTGTCACTGAAGAAATAGTTTTACATTCTACTATTCATTCTTTTAGTCCTATTTGAAGCTATTTCAATAATGATAAAAATAGTAAGACAAACAGTAATGGAATTGAAATGCCAAATATCCAAACCATCAGGAGTCATCATGTAGCTTGGAAGTAACTTGGCATGTTTGATCACATAAAGCATGGACAAGTTAAAATTCTGATTAGTAACAAATATATGCAATGACTGAGACAATTGCTAAAGACTAAATTGAACAGTGAAGACACCACCAAAGCCATCAATACCTGAGTCAGATCTGAGATATGATATACTGTTGGAATTATTAATTGGACATATGCTGAATTGGAAATTTTGGACTGAAAAACAAGAAAACTGATGACTATTCACGATGCATATCTATGTAATAATATTGATAGATTTTACCTGCCCAGAGAAATGGAGACAGAAGTTTACTTCAAGTCAAATGAAAAATTGATGAGGACATATATTTGAAAAAGTAGTTGAAAATGAACAGGTTAAAATATTGTATGGTTTCTGCCTACTGCCTACTGACTGATATTGTCTTAGCTCATAACACCCCAGATACAAACTGTGGTTTAAAAGAAGAAAGTGTGGAAAATCAATGTGGCAATAACAGGAGATAGTACAGTAGAAGACAAAAAATTAGATATGATCACAAAGTATGATGAGCTGAACATCAAAATGGAAAGAGTATGAAATAAACTGTCTATGGTAGTCCCAGTGGTTATCAGGATGCTATACTAAAAAAGCTTGGAGAGTACTCAGAAAATCTGAGCATTGACAAAACTTCCATCTCTCAGTTACCAAAGGATCCACATTGCTTGGATCCACACATATACTGCTCCAATATATTATGGAATCCATGTTCTTGAGAAGAACTTGATGTTTATGAAGGACGACACCAAGTAAAGAACTGGCAACTGTGATTTCACCTTGTGTATAAAATAATAAATAGCTTAAATAATAAATAGCTTAAATCTTGCAACACTATCTTTAAAACCATCAAACAACAATATCTGCCTATCCTAGCTCCTTGGAAGGTCTTAATCGCTAGATAAAAATTCCACATTCATTCTAAACATCTGGCTGAATATGCAACAAACCATAAATAATATTTATACAACAATGTATGTTCTAGGAATTTTAACATCCGTAATTGCTAATTTGGAACCAACCATACAATAACTCATTCTTTTTCAAGAAAACAACTATTTCCAGATTTTGAAAATTAAATGAATTAATAAGATATTTTGAAATATCTTATTGAAAGGTGCTTCATGTTATAAAGTGACTGTAACGGTAGTAAACTGTAAAAACCTAACAAAGTTGGAAAGTATAGCTTTTTTCCCCTTGAAAGAATAGAAGAATTGTAATTCTTTTGTCTTTGTTCACAAAAGGGTTACACTTTTTAAATCAAACTTATAAATAGAATATTTCTCTTTACCTAAATTTTGCATATTATTAAACCTGCAGAAGAAAGGATTTTTCTGTAATCCAGGTGAAAAGCTTTGATGAAATAAAACATTGTAAAAAAATCTTTTTTTCTTCTCAAAATGTAAGAGGAAGATTAAGGGATGTTCAATAAAAGTTATATATAATTAAATTAGTTGTTTACCAAAATGGACCAAATGATGTATTTCAGGTTTCTGTTATTATATTGTTTCATGTACAGATTGATCAATTTGCTCCATTCTTTCCTCAGATTAGTTGATAGAACTACATTCTCCAACTCCTTCTCCTCTGCCTAAATTACTCACAGTTTCTCCCATTCTGTTATTTTGGATGCCCAACATTAAGTAGCTTAAGAATCACAGTGGGCTTTGTGTAGCTTTTCAAGGCCTTTACTCTTTACTCTAAAAGAGGACAAGTGGTATGTGTGTGTGTGTGGGGGGTGTAAGGTGATTCCCTCCCCCCCCCAACTAAAATCAATGTCTTAAACAGCTGTGATTAAAGCACGCATTTTGTCCCTTAAAACCTTCAAAAGCTTACACAGAAATACTGTAGTTCTGCCAAATAGTTTTGCTTGTTTTGGCAGACTAAGTTATTTTAACAGTTTTGAAGCACTAACCTAGAGCTATTGTCTTTCAGAATGTGTCTTTCTTGGTAGGATTCAGTATAAACAATGATGTTGATCCAATTTATTTTCAATTGCAGCTTGATTTCTAGGGAAATATATTTTCTGTCAAAAAATTCTAATATCTGCTTCCCTTCTCCGTATAAAAATGAATGGAAGTCCCTAGAAATCTGACAGAGAACCAGCAATTCCATTCAATTGTCACTGATAAGTTCTGTTCTTAAATGTCACTTTTCCACTTCTCTTCCTCGCTCCTACCCTGCCTCCTTCCAGTCCCCAGTTGCTTTATCAAATGACAGTTGTTTTGATCTTAGAAATGAGATAGCAAGAAACAGGTGAAGAAAGACAAATGATAGAAGTCTCTGTCATTTTTCTCTTGGTTAAACGTGCTGTAGAGCTACAATTTCACATTCATTTACAGTATGCACACATGCACATAATTATTTATTTGACTAGTAACCAATTTTTCTGCTGAGGGCAGCTCATCATATTTAAAAACAAAAAAAACAGAATATAAATACCTAAACGTATAAAATGAAAACAATAACACAGATGCTGAAATCAGCCAACAGTTATAATCTTGGCAAAAGAGATGTGTCTTTGCACATTTTCTAAATGCCAAGAGAGCATGGTCAAATAAAACTCTGGAAGGATACAACTTTGCATCAATCCTGCAACACCTGACATTGGGGGTGTCTTCAAGAGGGTTTCTTCTGGCTCAGTAAAACAGATTCATTTAAAACAGGAAAGGTGCTCCAGTCAGGCCCTCTGCTGTTTACAGCTGGACTTAAAACTCAGTACCAATTCCTAAAATCACATCCAATTTACATTCAAAATATGACACATAGTTTCCAATATAGGTATCATATGTGATCTCTCTCCCTCCTTTCTTTTGTTTAGCAAATTTAGGTGACCACCATCTTAACCAAATAATTTTGACTAGCTTACAAAACATACAAACACCATGTTAAAGATGTAAAGCCATGCTGAATTAAAAATAAGTGTAGTTCCTCACATCATTATTTAACAGCATAAAAACAAAATATATATACTAGTTCAACTAACATCCTGATCCTAGCACTTAGCCGCCCAGAGTCCTCTGGGAGATGGGCGGCATATAAATATGATAAATAAAATATGATAAATAAATAAGAGAGCATGGGGGGTGGGGATGGTGAAGCAGATCTTCTGGAAGATCAACAGCAATGGTGGCATTTGGATCTAAGGAATTAGATTTCTATACCTTGTGTCAATTAGTAGTTTAGATATTGCTTTTGCACCAGCTCCAGGCATTTTCAAAATTTAAGAGTTCAAAATTACTCTTGAAAATTCAGAAGAGTAAGGAAAACCTAACTTCAGTACATCCAGTATTTCGCTGGAGCCACCTCATACTTTTGCGTTCTTAACACTAGCTCTGTAGTTCTTAACTATTTGTACTTTTGTTTTGTGATATAGAATAGAATAGAATAGAATTCTTTATTGGCCAAGTGTGATTGGACACACAAGGAATTTGTCTTGGTGCAT
>JANHFM010006962.1:0-13577 GCA_032468115.1 Grayia smithii
GGCTGTTCAGTTTGCTTGATAATGACAGGGTTGAATAATAATGTCTATGTCCACAAATAATGTTTATGTCCACAAATAAACAAAGACTGTCTTGCTGTCTGCCTATCCTATAATATTTGACAAATTTACCATCTATGAAGCAAGGTCCCATCTACCTTATTAAAACAACATTATCTGATAGGACTTGGGAAAATGCCATCTATAGAACAGCACTTTGCTTCTCGAAGAACAGTCTTCCAAAGAGCCAGTCTGACTTCTGGTGTTTTTAAGACAACCCTTAAAGGGCTGCCTCATTCCCCAGGCTAAGGCTCAGTGTGGATCCATGGAAGGGTGATTTTGTTGTTGCTGTGTCTCCTGTTTTCCTATTTGGCCATATTTCCCTTCTTTTACTATTTTAATTAATGTACTGAGCTTTTATATTTTAATCTGCATATTACAAGAGCTGTTCTAAGTGGGCAGCCTGAAAATATGATAAAGAAAGTATAGGCAAACTGCTGGTTCCATCAACCAGATGCCTTAGGTTGTCCTATAGAAGAACAAATTCAATTAAAGTGCAGACTGCATTGAGAAAAAGTACATTAATCTGATTTTTAATTATTCTATCTAGTGTTTACAAGATAACATTTTACTTCAAATGTTTTCAAAGCATGGTTTAAAAATATGAATTATATTATATTAATGCATTTTAATTTATTGATCTGGGTGGAATTCAGGGACAAATAAGCAGAGTTGGACTAGAATTTATCACTGATGTATTAGCATCCATTCTGCTGAAGCTTTGATGATTTTTGTTCTGAATTGCTTCTTCAAAAATTACATCAATATGAAATGCTTGGGTATAGCACTATGTTCCCCTCAGAACTGATCCTTTGGAACTCAATACAAATTCAAGAATACTATGTAAAATTTTAACAAATATCAAGCTACAAAATTAATGGTAAACTAATACGGAACTTTCTTTAGAATAAATATCACTTTACCCAATGCCTTCTTTTTAAGCTCTATTACCCATTGAGTGGAAAAGTTAGACTCTATGATATTTATGCCCAAGAAATATCCTCAATAATTTATTTATTAGCTAAGCAGAAATAAGATCTTCTCTTCTCCTTTCAGATTATTTCTATTTGCTGCCTTTACCAGTTGGATGTTTTCTGTGTCTTGCTGTATGAGTATTCTTCCCACCTGCTTCATGGGCTTCATATTGGCATTCCTGCAGTATTTCCACTACAATAGACTTAAGAAAGCTGGATGCATTCTAATCCTTTTGACACAGCTGACGATGACGGCAAGCACCCTCTAACAGCTGAGTAGTAATTTTAAATGTAAGCACTGAAATGACAGTCACAGCTGCCTAGAACCAATCTCAAACTCATATAAAGTCTAGAATTAAACCAAGAAAGCCACTTACTAAAGAACTCTTCTGCTTTTTTATTATTTAAACTAAAACAGCTGCATATGGATGAATTCAATTGCAACTGGGGCACTGTGGTTACATTTGTTACAGATAACATTTGTCTGTGTTATATGGACAAATTGAGGAATGTTTGTGTAAATGGAGCTTCTAATTTGCAATTGGCCCTTTAAACAAAATATCAATGCAAAAGAGCTATTTGTACAAAATTAGTCATAATTATTTAATATTTAATACACGACACATGCTCATCCAAATGTACATTCAACTTACTGTAGCACTGAGAAATGTTTACATTTGAATCAGTATCCAACAGAATTCATCTACTGCATTAACAATCCACATTTCTTTGTGATGCTTGTTGTGGTTCATATGCTGCTCCATGAATTTCTGGACAGGAGAAGAGAGTTTCCATCATCTCTCTAATTAGAAAGTTTTTATTTTCTCCCCATTGTTCCTTGTGAACTGTATGATGCCCTTTCACAATATTTCCAAAAACTGCCAAAAAGTATTCATAAATTTGCCCTCCATCCACATCAGTCAACTCTAATCAAACATTTTTTTCAGTGAGACTTGACAAATACTGTATGTATCTGCCTAAGGTCATCTTCAATTACCCTTCTTTAGATGTCTCATTCCAAATGAGATTAGGAGGGCAGCAACTTCAATTACCCATTTTAGTGCATTGTAGTAAAAGCATACTAAATTTCCTCCATGTCATTCCTTTTCCCCCCTAATACTCTGACCTTCATTGCATTGTGGAAATCACAGTGCTTTCTGAGCTTGGTTGCTTGCTTGCAGACATTTCATTATCCAACTAGCTAACATCATAACTGAGAGCAGACCCCACACTCACCCACATTGAATTAAAACAACAAACACCACTAAGATCAGAGAGCACTCATCACGGTTAAACCTGAGTTACAGATATTCTCTTCTGTTGGAACTTTATTACATTCCTGATTTAATAGAGAAAACTACTAATTTAATTCTGGACTTGGAGCAAGTGCTGAGTTTTGCAGCTTTTCATTTGTTTAGTTCATAAAAATCTTTTTCCAGTTTGTTATAGTGGTTAAAGTCATGGGCTAGAAACTGAGAAACCATGAATTCTAGGCTTGCCTGAGGTATAAAACCAGTTGGATAACATATGGCCAATCACTTTCTCTCTGCTATAGGAAAAAGGCAATGACAAACCAATCCAAAAATGACTAGAAAACAGCATGAACTTGCCCAAGCAATTACTAGGTGTCAAGAATGACTCAAATGCAAAAAAACAACACTAAAAATGCATGTTGAAGGCAACATCCCAAAAAAGAAAACCTTGATATGTTCAAATATATGAGTGCATATTTAATTTATGTACACACATGATCCTGTACATTGATAATTGATCAGACAAAAAGATTGATCCAATAATGTAAAAATGTACTATTTGATTTTCAAACTGTTTTCAGAATTTTCATAAGTAAAAAAGTATTAATTGTTTTTATATCTCATCTTAATATCAAAATGGTGTCCAAAACAGCTAGTATTAACACAAAGATAATTAAACCTACAATTATATTGTATTTACTTAAAAATTTGTTAGATTTATTTTCTAAACTTCTTCCAAAATAGCATACATGGTGCTTACTACTCTCATGCTCCCACCAACAATTCCTGTGGGATAGATTAAGCAAAGAAGCAATGGGTGGCCACAAAGCAATTATTATTATTATTTTTAAAAAACTAATTTTGAAAATTTAGATGGCTACTAATGTTAAACAGCTTAGAGTCACATGGAATCAAGCAGCATATAAATTTAATGAATGTTGAATGTTTATTAAACTTGTATGCCGCCCTTCTCCTGAAGGACTCAGGGTGGCTCACAACAACAAAACACAGTACAATAATAATGAAAAAATCAAAGAATAAAAACCATAAGACATTAAAAATCAATAAAAACAATAAAAACAGTGATCAGCAATAGCCCGTTCATTGGAAAAGCCATGTCTTCAAGTCACGGCAGAAGGAGTGCAGGTCGGGAGCTGTCCGGAGCTCAACGGGCAGTTGGTTCCAGAGGGTCAGTGCACCCACAGAGAACGCTCTCCCCCTGGGGGCCGTCAGTTGACATTGTCTGGCTGACAGCACCGTGAGGAGGCCGACTCTGTGAGAACGCACTGGACGCTGGGAGGATTCCATCGGCAGAAGGTGGTCCTGCAAGTACCCCAGGCCTAAGCCATGTAGGGCTTTAAAGGTTAGCCAACCTTGAAGCGCACCCGGAGGACAACTGGTAACCAGTGCAGCTTTAATAAATTATTAATAATTTTTATTATTTAACTTTTGGTGACTAACAATTTTGTTAAATAAAAACAAAATAAATACAGAACAATGCCACAGAAAACCATATTAAATACAATGTCTGTTTGAATAATATATTGTTGCTTCTCTTTATGTCAGTATGAACAAATGAATTTAGCCTTCTCCGTCTTACCAAGGAATTCTAATACCTATGAATGTTACTTAGGACATTGCTTATTTTTTCCACCAAACAAATTCCAGGGCTTTTTAAAAAGGATATCTCATAAAAATCTCAAAACACAGGCAACATTGCAAGGGAAAATTCTTTTTTCAAGAATCCTGGTGCCTATTCATTACTGGTATTACTAGCATTTTGAAGTATGCCAGGAGGCTAACTTCAGTTCTTAAATTGTAACCAGAGAATCATAAGGGTCCTGTAATTAGACCCAATTTAGAGCCTATTGATAGTTTTCTGAAAATGTTGTTGATATTTCCAAGACCAATTTTAGAGTCCAACAATATTCTTTTGTACTATTAACTTTTTCTGTTCCCTCCAGTTTTTTTAAAGGTGACACTTGGTAACTGGAATCCCTTGGGGAAAAAATTGTGGAGACAAGGGGGATAGTTGAATCAGCCCTGGTCTTTGGTGGAGTCAAGGGGATGTGAGAAGACAAGCCAATTAGATATGGTTCACTCCTTAACTTGAAAGAAATAAACAAAAAGTTTATTTGTTTTTTAAAAAAATATTTCAATTTCTTTTCCATCTCCCTTTTCTTGCATTGGATGTCTTATAAGACAGTCTGTGAGTTTATTTTTGTTTATGTTTTGTGAAATAAAAAATAAGAAAGGAAGAGGAAAAGAGATAAAGAATTGTAAATGAAAAATAAATAAAATTTGAAAACTTAGCCTTGGAAAAATAGTGTGCTTGAGGTTTATAAGAAGGCATTCATTTCTGGGGGAAAGATGTGGTGGAGGTATGATTGACACAGTAACAAGCAAAACAATCCTCTGAATCCCTAGGAGTTAGCTAAACAGAAGAGTTTACTCTCTATTTACAAAGAGCTATGTGTCTGAATTAGTGGACAGAATGATTGAACTCTGAGGAAGTGAAAAAGAAGGGAAAAAATAATGATAGTTAAGACCTCTAGCAGTTGTGTTCTCTGAAGCTGAATTTTCAAATGCCCTTAAAATGTATGATTCCACCATATTTATATTTTTCACCTTTGTTGACTTCTTCATTGTGAATCATAGCTTCACTACCACTACAAAATATCAGCGGTGGAAAGGAGGATAACGCTGTCACAGGACTACTCCTTAATGGAAGTTTTCAAATTTAGATAAGGGAAGCTGAAAATTAAAATTGGACAAACTTAACCAATTTCAAAGTTATCCGCTCCTTCAATATGCTCACTGGACTTTGGATTGCATATCTTTTCTCCTTAAAAATATATGGATCCAAATCTAAGTATGAAATGGAAGGCAGGAGTCTATAAGGTTAGAATTGGTTTTAAATGGGGGGGGGGGCTTTGTGCTACTAAATGCAGTTTAAATCATAGAGTTTAAATAGGATACCAATTATTTCTCCCTGAGTTTTGAGCCTCTTTTAAAGCCACCTAGGGTCACATAAAAATGAGATATAAATTGAATGAATAAATAAATAAAGCTTGCCAGCCTTTGCCATAAAGGCTTCTTGTCACTTAGGGTTTTTGATTCTTATGACAAGATTGCAAATTCGAAATCTTTTTTTTTTTTTTATGTAGTTAGAAGTGCTGCGTTGGGAATCCCTGACTTTAAAGTTTGCAATGTTATGGCCTACAAATGACAATATGACTTTGAGAATCATTACATTGATGCAAAGTCACTTTTTCTGAAGAGAGCTTTTACAATGGGTTTCTGGGACACCATTACTACAGAGCCATCTCAGATTCCATAGTATAACAATAGGTCTTGTGGTCTGTCTGCCAAATATTAGAGGGCATATATTATAAACCACATATATGATTAGGCAACTGTATGTGGCACAGTACACATACTGTATAATAAGAATATTACAATAATATTACAGTAATAAGAATATTACTCCCAGAACAGATAAAGGAGAATATTTAATGCTAAGCATGACTGCCATATTTATTTCCATATTAGACAGGTGCCTAAAACACCCATTTATTTCTGATACAGAGTAAGTCTATTCAGAAGTCTATTATTACAATTGAGTAATTATGAAAATCCTAGGAACTGTACTTGAATAAGATTTTGATAAATATTGGTTCTTTATCTTCAGTCCTAGTGGATAGAAGCACCAGGAAATAAATAAATTAAAAACAACTATTTGTCAGGGAATTGACAGCCGGTGTCCAAACTGAGTAAGAGATGCTGACACAAATCAATTTAACATAAATATATTTACATATTTAAAGTAAGTAAGATAGGCAAACAGGACCATCATCGGGTAAATCAACATAGCAGGAACATCATGAGGTAAATCACAGACAACACACAGAAAAAAAAGGCAGGAAACAAGGAAGCTTCCCATTTTCACTCAAAGCAACCAATCACAGATTAGATTCCCTGATGCTGTTGCCAGTTTTCTTCAACCAATTAGTTATAACTGGGTATTCTTAGTCATTGTAAGATCCTTCACTGCTCCAGCTATTAAAATTTAAATTTCTTAACACTATTATTCTTAAACAATTTCATAATGGTAAATGGATGAAAATGAAAAGGATATATTTATTGATAACTATATGACGTTTTATATACAAGTTCAATTTTTGGCTGTATATATTGTCTGTATATATTATATATTGTCACTAATAGATAATGATATTTGTAAACGTACTTCTGTACCAATGATGGAAAATATTTGTAGCTCACAGTCAAAATGAGGAGTTCTTGATGCTTTCTAAGCTTGGGGTTTTTCTGCAGAGGTTTCATTACCCAAACTAGATAACATCATTGGTGCTAGCATTGCCATAGTTTTGGGTAATGAAATGTCTGCCAGAAAAGAACCAAGCTCCAAAACCATCAAGGAAACCATATATTTTGGTGTCTTAATTCTCTTCTAAACAAGAACATAGAGGTTTCAGTTCAACATGAGCCGAGGTGGCACAGTGGTTAGAGTGCAGTACTGCAGGCTACTTCAGCTGACTGCTAGCTGAAGTTCAGCAGATCGAATCTCACCGGCTCAAGGTTGACTCAGCCTTCCATCCTTCCGAGATAGGTAAAATGAGGAGCCAGATTGCTGGGGGCAATATGCTAACTCTGTAAACTGCTTAGAGAGGGCTGTAAAAGCACTATGAAGTGGTATATAAATCTAAGTGCTATTGCTATTCAGCCGTCCGTCCAGACTCCCATAGACTGCAGGCACCATGAGAGAGGAGTGACAATATCACTTGGGTAACTTTTCTTTAACATCCTCCCAGAGTCTACAGGAAGCTTTGATAGGTAGATCAGCCGTACTCCAATTAAGGTTCCAAAACATTGTAACCTTTACTTACTTATCTGATGGCTGCAAAGAAATTGTAAAACAATTATTCACTTAGCCCATATTCCTTAGAATATGATGTAATGTAATGAAATCTATAGAAGATCTGTGTTGCCCTGAAATGGGAGCTCATGATTTTGCTTGCTTGGAGTACAGTGACCACTGTATTTTTTTCCCCTCTATAGCTTATTAAAGAAATCTGGTTTTGAAGGCTCCAATTCTTTGGCTTACTTTAGAGGTGAGATTTCCTACCACAATAGGACTATGATTGTTTTTATGTTTTTTATAGACTGGACTGTAGATCAAACTTCAGCACATCCTTTTCCCTATGTTATAGTGGGCACACCTAAAAATATTTCAATATGTATTGGCTTACCTTTAACTGAAAATTTACTCATTGGCCATTTTTATTCATTTCATTGCATAGATTTACATGGCTGTCCAGTCAACATAGGATTCTGTGCAGCTGATAACGAGTATAATAAATAATACTACAAGAAAGGTAGTAAAAACATTGCATTAGATGTGCTTGGAGGGTGGGAATCCTCACTGCAGAATGGGCTTACTCAGCAACTTGACCTCATGGGGAAAGGCAAAATGGTTAATGCCTTATAAAAATCCAGCAAGGACATCCAAGTGCCTGTAGTTTTAGAATTTACAACTTTTACAAATCTGAAGATGTAGAAACATTTGACAACATTTGATTAGGGCTAAGCACACCCAAGTGCATTCTGAAGGAAGAAATACAACCAAGAGGGAACTTCAGAAGTTATTCAGAACATAAATTTGTTTCAATCTGAGCACCACAGAAAACATTCCTGAAAGTTTGTTTTACTTAAAAGAAGACAGTGATATGTGTTATTATGGGTAAACTGTCAGTAGTTTTGTAATTCCACATACTAATAGCAAATATAGAAAATAGCACCATCCATGGAAGTCTGGAAACCCAAGATTTGCAGAACTTAAAAAAAAGTGAACATGTTTGTGTGTGTAGTGATGGTGGGGAATCACTAAAATGACTGAATGAGAACTTCCTGTAAATTTGGAATGTGTCCCTTAAGGAAAATAAAAGGGTCTAGGAATGAATTGGAGCATGGGGGCCTAGCTGGCACACTGAACAAGAGATTCAACTGTATTTGGCAGGTCTCATTTGTAACAATGTTTGACAACAAGATTAGTAGTAGACAATTCATATGAAGTGTATTTACTGTATTTTTCTCAGTGGTGATCAGCTGGGGTAAGCTTTTTCTTGTAAAATGAAGAACAAACAGTTTTCATGACATGATTATTAGGTATGTCATGGCTGAGCTTCAGCATTTTTCACAATTTCAATAATTATGGTGATAATGTTATTTGGCAAATGTAAAAAGATATTGGCAAATACAAGAGGGAAGGAAAGAATTTCCTGGAATCATTAGAAGATTAATGTTAGAGATTCTCAAAGCTGTCTGTCTGTCTGTCTGTCTATCTTTCTATCATCTATCTATCTATCTATCTATCTATCTATCTATCTATCTATCTATCTACATCCATCCATCATCTATCTGATCACATTTATTTCCTAACAAAACAATTCATCTTAAAAATATTAAATCTACATTATAAAATCATAACCCAATAAATCAACTAGAACAATCACAACAGCAATAAAGCAGGGGGGAAAAAGGAAGAATACAAAATGATGAGGCACTCATGAATTCAATGGGAGCTCTCTGAAAGAGATTAAAACTTGTTTTGATTAAACTTTAAAGGTCCTGGCTTCATCCACAAAATATTATCTTGGATATATAATGTTATTAAGAATTTTGATTATAAATAATAACATCTAATATAAATTAAACTTTCAAAAAAATAAAAAGTAAAAGAAAAGAGTAAAGGGTTAAGGAAAAAGAGAAGAAAAAAAGTAAAAATATAATAAAAAGGAAAGAAATGTATAAAGAAGTGACTTGCAACCTTCATGCCAAGTATAAATAAATTTAGTGACTCTTCACCTCCTCTAAGTCTAGAAATAATTATCTCTTCATCCCACACTCATCCCTTAATATATAGACAAATCTATAAAGGACCAACTTTTCAGTCTTGGTATCAGCAAAAAAAATCCATAAAAGGTTACCAAAAGTTTCAACCTTGACCAAATAAACTAATTTTATATTTCTTCCTTTTACTGATCCCAGAAAATTCATTTACTATAAATGAATTTGCCTGGATCAATAAGTCAAGTCAAATAAATATTTCAGTATGATTCTGACTCTTCTTCTCAGTAATATTTATTAATACTCAATGTACAATAATACTAAAACTTACAGACCATCAAGTGAAATTGTGGCAGAAGATTCAGAATACATAAACAGTCTATGGAGTCCTTAAGATGTGATTGGTGGTTACTAGTCCAGATGACTTTATAAACTACATTACCCCTCCTCCCTCAGCCTGAGATCCTCCACATTATTCAAGTCTTACAGTGCTCCATCCTGTATAGAGAGAATTTTAATTTCCTCCCTCAATTTCTCTTTCCCATTCACTCATTGTTTACCAGAAGAAGTCTAAATTGGGCTGTATTGATCTGTCACTGGCAAGATATATGTAGATACTGTACTCTGTGGCAGAAGTTGTAAAGCCACATACAATACTTGCATATCTTAGAAAAATGGAATGAAAGAGCTAGAATTCTACTGAGATAGTTGTGTCATTGCAAAATTAATAGTGTCTTCTGGCACTTTAATGATTAACACATTGATAGGTGAATAGGTAATTGAACCATTTAAAAGCTGACCCCTCCTCACCTCCATTTTTTGCAATATCTTAAAGGCCAACAAAGCTAGGAGTTTTGAGATTATTACAGTATAAAGTAAGGCACCAAGCTGCAGTAAGAAAAGAAAAGGCATTCCATGCTGTTTCATTAAAGTTGTCTTCATCTAATTGTGAGCAATCCTCCTTCAGTGTATTTTTGTCCTCTGACCAATAAATGCTTTATCACATCCAGCTGAGAGCCCACAATTTCTCTAGAAATTTAGGGAAGGAACTCAGAAAACACAGAAGGAAGTAGAGTCAGGGAAGCCACTTCTACAAGATTCTCTAAAGGTTATAATTCTTAGAATTCATAAAAAAGTAGATTTTCTCAATAAATAGTATTTCCTCTTTTGTCTTATCCAACACCGCTGTTAACATTTGACACAGATAGTTGAGGTTCACTAAAATGAAAATTCCACTGCATGCCTGGAAAGACAATAAGGAGAGGCTTTTAAACATTGTTGCTACACCAGTTCTACCTCATTGTTTGATAAAGTTTCAGGACTCAAAAATTGAGCAGGTAAAATCCAGTTTTATTTAGAATATATATTAGAAGGGTGGAAACAAGGAGAGAACCAACCTAGAAACTGAAATTTCCTGACAGGTAGAACAATTAATCTGTAGAAGAGCTTGGTTTAGGAAGATGTGGCTATTCCATCACTGGAGGCTGACAGCTACTTGTTTGAAATGGTATACTATCTTCTGCTTGAGCAGGGGAGGGTGGACTAATTAGGTCCAGAAGGTCCCTTCTGTTATTCTGTTATACCCTTTGAAATCAATTGTATTTAAACTAGTCATGATTGACATAAGTCCTATTGATTCACTGGATATGCTCTAGTAAGATTAAGCATAGATTTCACTCAAAGGGATAGAAACAGACAGAGATTATTCAGTAATTGTAATAGAACATTCCCAAACATGAGTACTTGATCCCAGCTATGCTCCGTAAGAGCTGTCTTACTCTCAGTAGGGAACTATAACAGTGAATTGGTGGGTGATACATATTGAATGGAAGAGACTCTTTCTGTCTGAGACTAAAATATTTTTACATGCTAATATTTGTAACTGTAAATTTCTGCCTGCCATAAGAAATCTTCATTAAATCATCCTGAGAAAGGTCAACAGACCAAGGTTTCATTGTTTCCAGATACATTTTCTGAAAGACCCACAGTTAAGCATACCTGATTTGTCTGCCAAAGATTCACTTAGTCTCAGCGACATTACCCACATCCCCAACTTTGCAGTTTAATCCCATTTCACCAACTGGTTTAAAAAATCAATTGATTTTACTCAAAATCTTTACTAAAAAAAAGTTAAAAGTACTACTGGTTTTTTTGCCATTTTTTTTGCCTTGGAATAGCTAAGCATTTATAATAGTTTTCTCCGAGTGTAAGATATTTTTTTAAAAGGCCCAATTATTTAAAATTAGGAATTGTTAGCATTTGAAATTGTGGTAGACTATTGCATTGAGTAGGGCAGAAGGTCTTCTGTTCAATGTTTAAGTGTCTATTCCTGAAAAAGGTAATGATGACTTGGCCTTTAAAATACTGAATAACAGAATAAGAGAGTTTGAAGGGATCTTGGAGGACTTCTAGTCCAATGCCCTGCTCAAGCAGGAGACCCCATACCATTCCAGACAAGTGGTTGTCCAGTCTTCTTAAAAAGGTCTCCAGTGATGGAGCATTCACAATTTCTGGAGGAAAGCTAGGTTAATTGTTTTTTGATTTTTGCAAGAAACTCTGGCAGTTCTCACTCTCAGGAAATTTCTCCTTAGTTCTAGGATGCTTCTCTCCTTGTTTTGCTGCCATCCATTGTTTCTTGTCTGGTGCTGCATTCTGGTGCTTTGGAAAATATATTGATTCCCTCTTCTTTGTGGCAGCCCGTCAAAAATATTAGAACACTGTTATCATGTCACCCTTAGTCCTTGCTTTCACTGGACTAGATATACCCAATTCCTGCATCTGTTCTTTATATGTTTTAGCCTCCAACCCCTAATTATCCTGAAGAAAATACATAGAAATATTTTTTTCAAATAGCAAGTGGTGTGTTACATTGAAAGAAATATTAGTTCCAGCCGTTACTAGCCGTTAATATTTATTTTTGTTGTTTATGGCTATCCAATGTAATCAAAACAGCCACTCTTTACCATTTGAGAGTCTTTGTTCATCATACATGCAGAACATGTGAATTGAAAATTCTCTTTAACTTTGTACTATCTTCTTGGATGCTTGAGGGAAAGAAGAAACTGGTAGGATTGTCAGCATATTCTCTGCCAGTTTTGATCTTTAACAAATGCCAATCCTTGCCATTCTTGGGAACCAGTCCTGAGGAAATTACTTAGTGGCAAATTGACAACTTTATGTAAGCCAGCTAAACGTGGCATCTATACTTCAAAATAAATCTGAACAAATGCACAGAGCAATGCAAAATTCATTATGAATGCAAAATTCATAATACAAAATTCGCAAAAAGCTCTGAAGCCCAGGAATACAATTGGGCAAAATATTCTAGTAGTAATTAATCCAGGTTTATGCTGGAATTATACTTGTAGGAGGCCAATGAAACAAGGAGAACCAAAATATCTAATTGATGCTTAAAGAAATTGAAATTACTTGCCCTATGCTTCCTGGGACAAAACATCAAAGACTTATTCCTCATATAAAGGTGGTAGCCAAACCAAAGATTATCTGTCCATAGGTAAATTGTGAAGGCACAGAAATTGAGGCTGCCAGGCAAAACAGTGAGCAGAGGAATGCTATTTTTCCTCTTGTGTTTCTTCTCCCATGTACGTGTTTGCATTTTTCATCACCTCTTTCATTTCAAGATTTTCATACCCTGGCAACGAAGAACGAATTGTAGAAATAAGCTGCATGAGAGCTTAAGCTTTAAAGGGGGGGGAGGGAATCGAAACAAAACAAATATGATATAAAATCTTTCTTTAATGTATCTTTTTTTCCCCTTCTTCTTTCATGAAGGGAAGAGAAAGGAGACGAAGGGCAATAGGAAAAACCTTACTGAATAGCCCAACTATAAAAATACAACCACAGTTACTAAAAGCCCAATCTATTTTCAAATGATTTGCTCTAATGGAATGTTGCTGTACATCTTTTGATGAGACAGGAGTCTATTTAAAAAGACTGGCACTTTCAAATGTGCTTTTAAACCCCATCTGTCAATTAAAAAAACACCAAGGGTTCAGCGGCTGGGAAAAAAAGATGACAGTAATGAAAAGCTGGGAGGGCAGAAAGGGGAAAGAAAAAAAACAAACCCAGAGAAATCTGGCAGTCAGGACAAGAGAGAAAGGGGGGAAAAAAACGCCTGAATTTCAAAAACAAGGGGAAAGAAAACAAAATGACGGGGAAGACTTACAGCACAGCTATTTGTACACAGTAACACCGAGAATGACAATACTGCAGTAAATACAAAATCCTGCTCCTGTCAGCTTAAGCATACACTACACATTTATTTTCCAGAGGCAGAATTTAATGTAATCCTCATTTGCTGAAGTTAAACCTAGGATCACATAAAGTAGCTAGATCAGTGGTTCTCAACCTGTGGGTCGGGACCCCTTTGGGGGTTGAACAACCCTTTCACAGGGGTCGCCTAAGA
>JANHFM010006963.1:21279-32404 GCA_032468115.1 Grayia smithii
AAACATCATAATCCACATAGACTCATATTCTGAGAAACAGCCTAATAATTGATCAGCTCCCATTCTAAATTATTTCAGTATTAACTCAGTGTTTGGCTATGGAAATCATGATAGTAGGCTACAAATGTGGGATGTACACGCAATTGCCAGAGAAATGGAGGAGTGGGAGAAATCTCTAGAGACAAAGAAGAAAACTCTTCAACAGAAAGCAGTATGAAATGTTCACATTCCTGATTCTAATGAGTCACCTAAGTCCTCTTCCTGGGCACTTCTACAGCTATTTTCCTGTCTTGGTTTGCTCTCCAGCAATTAGTATTTCATGGCCCCTAAGCAAGTTCAATTTTCATTGGACTAAATCAGAAATATATCAACCTTTTTTCAGCCTAGGGCCACAGTTTGCAAAATGTGATTGGTGATCAAGAATACTGTACATCCAGCATTTTATGGATATCTACAGTGTTTCCCCAAAAATATGACCTACTCCGAAAGTAAATCTTAACTTGATTTTGACATGTGCACCCAATATAAGCCCTATTCCCCAAAATAAGCCCTAATTAAGACCCCATTCACTCCAGGGTGCACGGCCTCTGACAATGAAAAGGAGGCCGGGGGAAACACACGCAACTGAGGTGAATCACTGGATGACATTCCGCTCCCCCCCAAAAATAAGACCTGGTGCCTTTTTTGGTGGCAAAAAATATATAAGACAGGCTCTTATTTTTGGGGAAACACAATATTTCTAGGGTTGTTCACCTGGCACAGAACATGACAACAGTTAAAATATTTAAGTTCCCATCATGCCAAATGTTCATGCTCATGTGCTATCCTACTCTATTTCCTTTGCTCTCCTGTCTCTATCTACCACTTTTAGACCAATTACTGTGTTCCTAAACCTAAAATCGGGGCTTCTTATTGGGTTCATGCTCTTGAACTGCTCAGTCACTCATAGTTCCAGTGCGTCTTTCCCAAAAGCAGAGCCGGCAATGAATTTATTGCACAGTATGGTTTTGTTGTTCCATTGTGTTATCTTGATATTTTAATAAAATGGTTACAGAACATTTTCTGGCTGGACAGTAGTAGACCATAACAGTGTTTCTCAACCTTAACGACTTTAAGATGTGTGGATTTCAATTCCCAGAATTCTCCAGCATGAGGAATTCTGGGAGTTGAAGTCCACACATCTTAAAGTTGTTGAGAAATACTGGCCTGCAGTACAAAGGTGCCAAATTTATGCCTGTCTATCATAGCTGATTATCTTAACAAAGGCTTTCCTTGGGAATAGATTATATTTTTTGTTTTACTGCTAACAAAGCAAAGCTAATGCTATGTTAAAATTCACATTACAATTTCTCAAAAAAGGACATCTTCCTTTAAAAAATGTGGTAGCTGTTTTTCTACCTCATTCTCTCAGTGTTTCAGAATATGGCTTTCATTTAGTGATTTTTCCCCTAACTACTTATTTTTGAAGTAACATGGTTTATTATTATTATACTACACTGTATATCCATTATCCTTATGATTGTCAGTTGCCCACATTTCCTAAACTGTAAAATAACTAATGAGAAATATTCTCTTATAGCACTTTCTCTTGGGATTTAAGTATGGAAATTCAGAGGCTGAATATTCCTGCCCTCACAAGTCATAATGGAATATCTTTTAATCCAGGGTACAGTATAGTGTAATTCAGGGGTGTCAAACTCGAGGGTCACATCAGGGTTGTGTTTGACTTCGTGGGGCTGGGGTGGGCGTGGGCAGCGTTATGTCACTCATTGGGGGTGCCTGTGGTGACCTGAGCGTTCTGCCAGTGAAAACAGGCTCCCGAGTTCCATTTTTGGCTATGATGGCTTTTCTGCAACCCTCTGCCAGCAAAAACGGAAATTGGGAATGCTGCACACGGCCCTCAAAAGCTGGCACAGGCACTGCGGGCCGGTCCTTTGCTGTTTCCAGGACAGCCCCATGGGCCAGATCTAAGCACGCCGCAGGCCAGATCCAGCCCGCGGGCCTTGAGTTTAACAACCCTGGTGTAATTAATACAACAATGCCATATTTCCATGAGTTATTTCACTAAAATCTTCTTTGAAAAATATTGGAAAAGCAAATTCTCTTTTATCAGATTGAAGGCCAATAAAATACTGAGGTGTTGACCATGGAAACTAACTAGAAGTCGATTTATTTACTAATTTTACCAGGTTATATAAATTATGTAAGTTCTGTAAGTAAAAATACAAGAGAGGACTGTGTACTGTATACCATATAAAAACACATTAAAATGTAATGTGTAGGGGAGGAAGCCTTCAGTTAACATGAATGTGACTTATACAAAGCCATTAGTTGCTCTCTATACAATCTACTTTTTATGGTTGATCAGAATTACATTACTATTTTGTTATTGCTCCTAGCAGTAGTATCAATACTACTAACATCAATATCAGGAGAGAAACAACCATATTGTAGAGGGAAGATGTTGTAATGCCTCCAACCTTTCCGCCTTCAAATACTTTTTTCCAGCAAAAGAAAAAAGAATTTTGATCAGAATTCCAAAATGCATTTTAATTTTCCAGTCACAGAACAGTCTCCAGCCCTTTACTGTGGCAGAAAACTCACAGTCATGTAGTTTTCATGGCATAGACTACAAACTGATTTTGTATATAGTTTTCATAGTATTTATTATATCACATCAATTAATGTAGCTGCCCAAATATGACTCTGGATGGCTCACAAACAATTTAAAACAGCAAAACAATTCAAAAACCGATTTAAAAATAAAAATATAAAAAGGATTATAAAATCCATAATCAAGGTAGTCTCACACCCATCAATAACTCAGAACAACCAGAGTGTGGATAGTCTGTGCCATATTGCCTTGCAGAAGATAACAACAAAAGTATTTTTGTCCTTTAATGCTCTTTCAGGTTGCACCCCAAACAACATCCTAATAGTGTAAGATCCATTTAGCCAAAAACAAAAAGCTATACAAATATATCCTGTTATCATTATCACAGCTGAAAAATTATTAGCTCACTCTTTTCCCCCAAAGTACTCTAGCTGTGTGAAATTAGATGAAGACACAAATGGGTATTATCATCTTTTTTTTAGTTTAGTCACCATCCACTTGCTTCTCTTCGCAAGCAGATTCAATATAGCTTGTTACCAAAGATTCAAGTCAAATGATTATTTTGGAGTATTTTTAACAGGGAATTTCCAGATACAGAAATACATGACTTAAAACATAAACATAGGAGCATGCATAAGCTAAGACATGATTTGGTTTGTTTAGGTATTGCTTAGTGTATATTATGTTTAATAAGTTCAGAAAATTATGGCTTATTTAGCAAAGCAAGCAGACTTAGTGTGGTGTATGAACACAGCCTTTGCAGACTAGATGTGCATCATACTAGCACTGCAAACACCCAGTTATAATGCTGCTGTAAGTCACCTAATAATGTATCCAAGGAGGAAGCCAATTCTTCACACTCATATTAAGTTTAGATTCTAAAATCTTGGTTTTCCCCAAGAAAAGCTCTTCCCTTTTACAAACGCCTTTGGCTTAGCCTGCCCTACTTGATCTCAACAGCTGCCTTTGTAGGTAGATGTTCTTTAAACATACATTGCCCAGGAAAAACTGCCTTTTCTTTTATTGCTGTTTTGCACTAACAAAATTAGCTGTCTGTTGTGCGAGAAAGAACAATGACTCAAGCTCAGAAAAGAAGGTTAAGTGACAGATGTGGGGGTGAGAGGAAGAATTGATAAAAAATGAGATGAAAGATACAATAGGAATAAATAAGCAGGGGCCTGTGAATATTCAGAAACATTAAAAAACTTGAAAATATTAAGTTCAGTGAGGAATACAAAAGATTCAGAGACAAAAGCCTACAGGTGACAATGTACTCTCAACATTACAAAACATGACATCAAAAGTTCAGTGACTAATCATTACAAATTAAGCTCTCCTACAAGTTTCCTCTACAGCTTCTTTGCAGTCACCACTCCCCACTTTTTACTAATGATTCATGCCAATTGGGACTGATATATGTATGGCTTTTAGTAGGGGAGGGGGAAAAGACATATTAAGCAACTTTTGGAGCCTTCTCTTTCAATTCCAACCAGGTCAGCATTTCTAAAAAAAAAAATGCTATTGTTGGGGAAGGTGTAACAATATCTTAAGATCTGTGGCTCCAGAATGAACACTTCAACCATTCTAGCCATAACTCAATGCAGTGGTGTTTTGTTACTACTTGGCAACAATGGACAGAAATTCCTTAGAAGACATATATCTAAATTAAGGTGTGTATCAAAGGCAAATAAATCTTAAATCAGTTTTAACTGAGACAAGAGTTCGTCTGAAATGAACCAAATGCAAGCTTCTGTGATCTTGGTTAGGGATAAGAATGGCAGTGTCCTGATTCACACAACATAGGAAATTCAGTTTGCTGGATTTAGGCTTAAAACTTTTGAATCCAATCACTGTGATTTATGAATCAGTTTATGCCTTTTTATTGAATGAATTGTAGTATACTCCATAAACTATGAATATAGTCTTCAACTTATGACTGTAATTAAGCCTACAATTGATTCCAAGTAGAATCAATACAATAGAAAAGCCGACAGATTTTACAACCATTTTTGTGGCAGTTATTAAGCAAGTCCATTGTTTGCTATAGGGTGGTTTTTGCTATAAATGAGAACTAAACATGGGTCTCCATCATGTGAGCATGGGACACTGCAAAATGTGGGTGGATTGCCAGGTGCCCCCAAAGTGGTCATGTGATGTGTGTATGCGCACGTGCGAAATTCCAGAACTTCAAATCCAGGACATAAGCTACCTTTTTCAAATTGTATTTGAAAAAAACCAGGTCTCTAAACAACTAGTTGTAAATCAAGCATTACTTGTAAGGTAAAATATTATGCACAACTGTATCATAAACATTGACCATCACTCTTAAAATTTCATTTTTTGTGACTTGATTGCCCATTGACTAATATGTTACTTTTTCTTGCAACTGTCCAAACCTTTTTTTTTATTATTTCCTGACACAATCATGATAGCAATAGCACTTAAGGCTTATCCTATTTTTTCCTCCATAAGACACACCTAGGTTTAGAGGAGGAAAACAAGAAAAATATATCAGGCAGAGCCTGAGAGGACCATAGATAGGTGTCCTCTCATGTGCCAGTTCTGCCTATTGACTCCTGCACTGCGGAAAAGAGACACAAGAGGCCAGCAATGACAAAGACAGAAGAGGTGGGATTCAGCACTGTAAAAGGACCCTGCCGTCACGGCCCAGCTGCAATTCACCAAAGGACTGGCACCGTTCACTTTTGGGGAGGGGGAAAGTGCGTCTTATAGAATGAAAAATACGGTATATACTGCTCCAGTGCTTTACAGCCCTAAGTGGTTTAGTCAGTATATGCATATTGTCTAAATTCATATTTGTGGAAGAGGATGAGAAGGATAAAAAGTGCTATCTCTCCCACCCATTTTGTTTTTCTCTGTATATTTGAAATATTGTGGGATTATGATTTCTATATTGTTCTGGCATGCTCGTTAACTGTTCAAAACCCCCAAATCAACTAAGCAAACCCTCAAAGTCCAAAAAGCCTGTTCCAAAACTCATTCTGTCAAGCAGTTTGTAAAGGCCATTGAAGTCCCACCATTTAAAGGCACAAAGCACAAACCCCTGCATTCATTTTGATGGAAATCAAACGGTGTATTTGTATGATGCTTGCCTGGTTTCAAAGCGTTTCAAGATCAGAAACCTTTCCTAGGTCTCCTGCAGTAGAAAAATTGAAATTTGTGAGGATTGCCTTATGTATAGTAACAAGTTGGGATACCTGGTTTATATACACATTACCAAAGTATAATTAGCAGGTTTACACATTATATATGCAGTATCAGGCCAAACACATGCATGTAATGTAAACTCCAATTGAGCTCACCTTTATGAAAATGCCTGCCTTTTTTCAGCTGTAATAGAGCTGGTTTGCCACTGCTTTCCTCTGGAATATTTTTTGGCTTTCTAGTCTAGTCCCCACCCTAACATTTCCTGGGAGTCTCCCATTAAGGTACTAACCTCAGTTAACTTTGAAGTAAGTTAATACATGCTGCCACTTTTGGCTTGGATTGAATCTGTCTGAACCTCTCAAAGGAGAGGACTCCTGTCCCTAGGTGGCCTATCAAACAATGCTGTCATATTTGATACCAAACATAATAGATATACATGATTTATTCTTTGATTAGTAACACTTTATCAGACTTGCTAACTTATAATAACGTATCCTATCTGTATTTTTTCTTAAATTAGAAAATTAATTCATCTTCTCAGGGTTTGCTTCTTCCTGTCACTCATTTCATTGTGTTAAAAACTTAAAAAACAAAACAAAACCCAAGAGCTATCTGTGAGTTTTTCATGTTCATCAGTGAAGGGTATGAAGCTTTTAAATGGGAAGACATTTTTGAGTACAGAATACAAGTTGGCAATACTCATTTAGTAGTTCTCAGATTTTTACAAACACTTGTGATCTGAATTTCAGGCTCAATTTCAGACTAATTCATATTACTAGGATTCCATGACATTGGTGGGTGAGGAACAGAGGGGAGATATTTTTAGTAGTTCATGGAAATAACAAAGCTATAGTGCCAAATCATCAAGAATGGAGAGTATCTTATTAGAAAACCAAGAAAAGAATTTGAAAAATGTGCTACTTTGTCAGAAACAATTGAAATACAAGCATTTTTTTTTTACAAATCTCATTCTTTAGATTTATAATTCCAGTACTTTCTATCTCTAACATATTTTTCATTCCGAAGATACTGGGGATTAATTGTAAGAATATTCCTGTTTATTTTTAAAAACAAGTTGCAGGCTACTAACAGAAAACTAATTTATGGTTCACAGAAACATAGCTGCCTCTTAGATGATAGTTTCTTCCCATAATTAATTGCACGCTGAATTATAACTTATATAGTAAATAATAAAATACAGAACTTTCAATTCAGAAATAATTTTGGATATGCGAACAAATATTTCAGTTCTTTTCCAATGTAATTTATTTTGTTCATTCACACTATGCCATGAATTCATAAGGAATTGGTTCCAGCAACTCTGGCTCTTTGCCATTGGTTCTAACAAAGTGAGCTTCTCTTGGAGGTGCAGGCTGTAAACAAGAATACAAAAGAAGTGTGAGCTATAGCAGTGCAAGATCTATATTAAAAAACAGAGCGTTTTCTACCACTACACACTTAACAATTAGGTCATTTGTTTTTCCTCAAAATTAGGAACATATCTTAAGAGCAAAAACAAAAAAATTATATAGTCTTTAAAATTTGACATTTATATTTTACAAATTAAGCTAGTTCTTTTAATAACTCTAGACTTTACACTGACAACTCTAAAATCAATTTTTTTACTCTTCATGCAGCTTTGTTTTCTGATTTAGCTTGCTATGACAATAGATAATAAATTAAGTCATGCAGGAACATTTAAACACTATATAAATTAAAGAATATTTTATTTACAAGTAGTTCCCAACCTACAACCAGGCACTTAATGATCATTCAAAGCTACAATATAATCCTCCCCAGGGATACTTATGACCTGCTTTTGAAATTATGATGATCACACACCCTGTTCACAATTGCACTTTAGACAGTTGGTAACTGGTTCATTGTTACAGTTATTTACAGCATCCCATCATCACCTAACCCCAAACTGCTACACTTTTCACTGGTTTCCAGCAAAAACTGCCCATTGGGGAAAACAGATTTGCTTAACAAATATAATATTTGCTTAACCATGGAATTTACTTAAAAATCAGGTCTGGTTATTTGACTCATGACTGCACTTCCAAACTCAATTATGATCGCAAGTTGAAGACTACCAATATGTCAAAAAGCTCTCCCTTGCATGAGATCTGACAGGGATAATATTTTTGTCTTGCTACAAATTTAAACAACTTTCAACATTTTTGCCTTGTTATATACAAGGTGTTTCTCAAAGTAACACCTAACACAATTTAGATTTTCTTTAGTACCAATTACTTAAGATATATTCTCAATATTACCTGGCGTTTTAACTCAAACCAAGTGCCCTTTTCCTTTGCTTCCTTTTTCTTCCTTTCATTTTCCTTCACACGCTGCAAAAAACTGTCTCTGCTCTTCGAATGTTTAATGTGTTCAATGCGTACGTTGATTCTCTTAGCAAGGATCTTGCCTCTAGGAAAAAAAAAGAGATGGGCACAGTCAGAGTTTTAGCATTTTCTTTTTTTAATAACCAAGAACTAGATCACTGAGATCAAGTCAGCAACGTTCTATTGTCCAACATTCCCAAACTATATATTGTTGAAGAAGAGACTTAGCATTTGTTTCCTCTGACAGGATCCAAGCCAGTTAAATATAATCTGGCTGGGTTTTAAAAGGATAGTTGCTGTAACCCCCCCTGAATGACCAATTAAGACAAGAAATGTCTAATTGGTAAAGTGAAGGGGGAAACAGACATATTTTAACATAACATTCAGTAATGAGAATAAAGCCAAAAATAAAGAATGCACTTACTTAACCTTCTTGTTCACAATAATGCCCACAGCATGCTGAGTAATGTTATATACTCTTCCAGTCTTGCCATGGTAACATTTGTGGGGCATGCCTTTTTGAACTGTTCCTGTGCCCTGTTAGTACAGAAAGTTACACCATAAACAGCTATAAATAAAAATGCCTGGGAATGTTTACTGAAAAAATCTTCGAAAAGGACATCAATGAATTATTTACAACTGAATGCCAGTGTTCTTAAATTCATGAATATAATTGTTGCTCTGCCCCCATAGTATAAGTTTCTAGTCAAACCAGAACAAGATTACTTACTCTCTAAATCAGCTACTCAAGCCCGTTTTAACGGAACCCCAATCTTCCAGTAATTTTATTAAACAGCCACCAAATTATAAACAGCATGGGCGTAATTTATGAGCCCAATGAATCACACATGGCTTACTAATCACATCAAATCTTTATTACATTATAAATCAGCATAAGCCCCTATCATAATTTTATTATTTTGTCTGAGGGCCTAAGTTTCTTGGAGAGCTAGATAATGTCTCTGGTTTGCTTTCAGTGCCGGTGAAATGTTTTGCTCAGTTTGCTTTAGTTATTACAAAGCAATCATAGGAGACAGTCATCATCAAGCACCAGAGCATTAAAATAATGTAATGCAGCATTACAAAATCAGACAGTCAAATTAGGTTTTGCACTAAGAATTCAGCAAAATTTTAACACAGGCCATTGGATTAAACAACCAAAACTATATCCAATCTCAAGTCAAGCACTGCACACCTGGTTACAGATGCTCCATTACAATCACACAATTATCTTTTTTATATTTTAAATAAATCAAACAAATATTTTGTTGTTTTTAGTTGCAAAGTCGTTCCAACCCATCGTGACCCTATGGACAACATTCCTCCAAGCTTTCCTGTCCTCTACCATCCTCTGGAGTCCATTTAAGCTCATGCCTACTGCTTCAGTGACTCCATCCATCCACCTCATTCTTAGTACATTAATAATTAATTAAATACAACGAATTAAATATTAGATACCCAAGCACTCATGAAGTTCAGCAATTTAATTTCAAGGCAACTGCTTATCCTTTTATATTTGGTGTTTTACACACTTATTTTAATAAAGTAATAAGAGCTGTGCAACAATTTGTTTCAGAAAAATAATTTTTTAAAGAAACATACCTTAATATCAACAATATCACCCTTCTTATAGATTCGCATGTAGGTAGCAAGCGGGACAACACCTTTTAAAAAATGCAACAATTACTCATATTTAAGTTAATTTAATTTCATACACTTTAATATCCCAATCCCGTATTAAGGATTAAAATTAAAAATAGAATTAAAGAATTCTTTCCCCCAATAAAAGGCATTAGATAAACTTAACAGTGAACTTTAAATTATGTGATATTGATATTCCTTTAACCATAGTGCAGGTTATATAGGTAGGGGATTCAACCAACATTTTTATTTCCATTATTTTATTAAATTTAACTGGCTCAATAAATCTTACTTACCATGTTTGCGAAAGGGTCTTGAGAACATATAACGTGTCCCCCTCCTCTTTCCCTTTGTGTTTGTCATCTTGACAGATCACTGTAAGAGTAAACAATTTAAAATTCAGACAAAAGAAATATAAAGATAACTGTGTTAAGTTTAAATGGATTTTCCAGTAAATACTAAAATAGTGATACTTCCTTGTTACTGAACACAGACTATAATCAAGACAATTTATGTCAGAAAAAAACATTTTCAGCTCTTGAAATCTTGTTAAATTAGATTGAGCTTGGTCATTTGTATATGAAATAAGCAAGCCCTGCCAAAATACAACTTCTACACAAAACCTTTAAGTGTCAAATTCTTATCAGGACCCCCAAGTATGACTGGGCAATTTTTATGGCTTTCTCACAATGTAGAAAGATGCCTATTGTAAAAACACTTACACTCTTACTTATTCAGCTAAGATGGATATACTATACACATGTGATTTGCTTGTAACAGCCACCACTAGATCAACCTTTCCCTATTCCATACCCTGGACATCTGTTGTCCTACATCACCTACCATACCCAGCAGCCAAGATGGAGTAGACTAGTATACAAAGCAAGTGTCTCAAATGTTAATCTGTTCAAGATAAAATTTAATTCTCTCCATCCCAAACTATCTAACTGAATAATTTGAAAGCGGACAAAGCTTAATAAAATGCAAGTACAGAAAAACAAAGTTTTTGCTTTAGTAATTAACTGTAGTTACTTGGGTGTAGAACACCAGAATTGTAACAATAATCAGGAGTCAACTGAATGCAACAAATATTTCTGAAATTAAAACAGCAATGTCCATTCCGAGCCAATCACATCAGATTAACAAGCAAAGCATTGCAAATGTAGCCTCTCCCTTATGGAGAGGGAGCCTTTATGGCCTAGAAAAAAACATCAGAGATCTGAATTTTGTCTTTTCTGAATGCTATAACCCAAGGGTCTCCAACCCTGGCAACTTTAAGTCTGGTGGACTTCAACTCCCAGAGTTGAAGTCCAAAAGTCTTAAAGTTGAACAGGTTGGAGACCCGGCTATAACCTGT
>JANHFM010006964.1:11904-28804 GCA_032468115.1 Grayia smithii
AACCTTGGCCACTGGAAGATGTGTCGACTTCAACTCCCAGAATTCCCCAGCCAGCTCTGCTGGCTGGGGAATTCTGTTGACACATCTTCCAGTGGCCAAGGTTGAGAAACACTGCCCTAGGGTAACTACGCAGCTTACAGTTACATATACAGTTAAAACATAAAAAAGTTAAAATTCCAATGGATGCCCTAATTACACATGGGTAGGGTGGAAGCGGAGTGGGGTGAGGTGGGATCTGTTATTACTCAATCAACCACTTCCATTGTGTTCTTCCCCAACTGGGACCCCAAGCCAAATGTTTAGGCTCTTATGAAAAGATACGAGGGTTGAGGCCAACTTCAAAAGGAGGAGATGTTCCAAAGGGCAGCAATAACATAAGAGAAGGCCTTCCTCCTGGATCCTGCCAGCTAGAATAATTGGGATACAGGACCTTCAGCATGCCTCCTCTGCTGGCACGAGAAGTTCAGACCAATCCAATGGGCATAAAGTACTGTTCCAAACTTTGTGGAACACAATACAGAATAATGGCTGAGGGATAGATCTGTCACTCCTTATCAATACCGATTGGTAGCTGCCACGGAGAAAGGAGCCGAACCAGCACAGAACTGTTCCACCCATCCCCATCCCCTGGAGCCAGCGCAAAAGAATACCATGATCAATAGCATCAAAAGCTGCTGAGAGGTCAAGAAAAGTGAGAATGGTTGCACTATCCCCATCTCGTTCTCACCAGAGATCATTGACCAATGTTGTTTCCGTCCCATAACCAGGCCTGAATCCTGACTGAAAGGAGTCCAGATAATCTGTTTCAGCTAGGACCCTCTGCAGATTACTTCAGATCTGGTGCAATTAGCCCAATTCCAGATTTGTTGAAGCTGCACAAGCCATCATCAATTTGAATTGTCTTGAGAAAACTCTGTTGCAACAATGCCTCTGATTGGTAGTCATACTGCACTTCATTGGTCAATGGCCTGGGTGGTGACTCATTAGAATCTCTGGCTCATCTCCAAACTATGGCTTCTATAGGAGAGAAGATGCTACCAAAGAAGACTATTCCTCAGACCAGGGCTGCTTACAGAGAAATCTTTTATACCGTTATAGGGGATGGCACCCAGAGAACAGTTCATCCTGGTTATCTCAAAAATAGATGCTCCTTCAGAAACTATTTAGAAGAATTTAAACTTATTAGAAATTAAGTAACATGGAAGACAGTAATTGGTACACATAAGCTCACTGAAGAAGGATTTCAGCAAAGGGCAAATCTGCCTAGCTTATTTAAACATTTAAATTCCAATTCTTGTAATCTCTACTGGAGATGGATCTTACAAAAATACAGCATGACCAACTACTCATGTTTATACTGTATATGAATAGAGTAGGGTATCAATTGGCTATGTGCACTCATAACCCTAAAGAGATTTATGTCTCTAAAGGTCTGTTATTTGAGCAGTGCTCTTAAGTTACACCATCCTGATTCAAGGCTAATTCCTCTGTTGAAGAAATCAGGGATAGAAGACTTTTCAGATAAGTCAAACAAGTTTTGTTCATCAGGCTCTTATGATATATTGAAAGATAAATTTTAAAACTTTTTCTTGCTTTGCCTCAACAATTGCTATCATCTTTCAAAGAGCTCAACTGCCTCTTACAACTCTGTAGCTGACTTTTCTAAAGGAAGACAGCAGCCCTGCTGGGTTTGCTAATAATTACATGAAAACATTCAGGAATGTGATGCTGTTTGTTTTCTCTTTTAATTAACTTTCAGTTGCTGTTGGTGGTTTTTTTGTTATTAAACAAATTAAAATGGCTCCCAAAGCAAAGGAGTCCTTTAGAGATTCTGACTTGTCATGGTGTGCCTTAGGAAGCTGATGACGATAACCCATCTCAGTAATTTATTAAAAATAATTCTGTAAACAGCCAGAATGAAATCACCTTAAATTTATCAGCATCCTTCGAATGCCCCAGACTCTGTTTTATTCCATTTAGTGATACCAATCTGCACAAGCAGTAACATTTGTTTATGAGGAGTTAGGTCTTAAAATTTAATGAAGCTTTCTGGATTGGAGCAACCTTATCAACACGGCAGTAATTAAGTAGATGGCATTAAATGTGCTATTCACAATATCCAGACTTACTGATTACAAACCTCAGAGACTCAAAAGATTTTCTTGACCTTAAAAATTAAGCTGGACTTTGCTTAAGCAATAAGAAAGAAAAGAAATGCACAGAGAAAGGAAGGTGGAGCTACTAGGATAGATTGCTGCAGGAGCAACATGTCAAGCGTCAAGAAGCACACAAGACAGCTGGCAGGGGACGGACCAAAAAACAATAAAAACAACCTCGGAACATGGGTGATGGTGGTGGGTGCACATATGGCAGCAGGATAGATGTGACACGGGGACAGAGCAGAATAGCTTGAATCTGAGGCAGCATGAAGGAACCAAGAATATCAGAAGCAGGGGCACCTATTGATGACGTCGGATTACAAAGTGATGGGCTGAAGGCTGGCAGCAATTTTGAAATGGCCACTGAACAGCTGAGAGCAATGAAACTGACATAGACATGTTAGGAGGCGGGGCTATATAAGGGCAGCAGCTCTCAGTGCCGACTTTAAATCATTTGAGTCTAGTATAGTCTACCTGTCGCATTGTAACGCCAAATAAATCAGGTTTACAGCATACTTCAGCGTTTATGCATGTCTGTTCACCCAGAATTTGCACAAGCGGCAAAGAGATCCAAGAGAAAGTTGGCGCTCCCCTTTGTCCTGCCTGTTCTATTGCCAGTAAGTTGATGAAGCATGGTGGAGGGCAAGTCAGAGGGGATTACAACCATGAATACTCTAGAAGGGGATAAGGAGGAGGTGGTTATGGAAGAGAAAGAGACCTGTGAAGAGCTTGTAGTCAGACCAAAGCAAAGGCCTGTGCATGACAAGGACACTCCAGGAAAGACTCAGTGAGCTCAAGGACCTGATGGTTCCCATTCTTCATCTGGCCACTGGTGGCACAGTTCTGCCTTGATGGGGAACATTGGACCCAGGTTTCCCAGCCCCCAGCCAGCTGGGTCTCCATTTCAAGGCTGGAGAGAGAGCCATTGGGCAGAAGATGAAGTGGGGGAGGGGAGTTACTCCACAGGGCCTGGGGTTACTATGCTGGATGTATTGAGGGAGAGGTTCGGTTAAGCCAGTTTCAGGGACACCCCCTCTTGGCAACCCTGGGCACCAGGGATGGAACCCTCAGCTACATGGTAAGGTGGTGCTTGGGTAGCTACAGGATCCAGTTCCATATGACTAGCCCTGAATTATGGGTCGAACGGGCTTATGGCCGCTCCGGGGGACAGACCAACCCCAGGCCCCTGACACAACCATGTGCATATACATCTCAAAAGCTTACACCAACAGAAAGAAAGTGGGCAGCTTGGGAGAAGGACATTTACTGGAGGGTATGGGACAACCATTCCAAGTCTGGACCAAGAACTTGGAGGCCCTCCAGACCCCCAGAAAATTATCTCCAAAACAAGTCCACTGGGCCCAATATTTCCAACGCTTTACTTTCTCCCTTAAGTACGTACCGTCTGGAAAAAACTTCCTGGTGGATGCATTATCTCACATGCCACTATAAAATAGTAAACAGGAAGAGGTACTGTAGGCCATGATACCCAGCAGACTATAACGGCCAAGGTTTGGGGCAGTGAACTCAAAACCAGTTGGGTTCAGAAATTAAAAACTGAGTTATACCTATATTAATTCTCATTGTCAGGAATTTTCTCCTTAGTTTTAGGTTTGTTTAGTTTCCATCCATTGCTTCTTGTTCTGTCTTCTGGTGCTTTAGAAAATACCCCTCCCCTTTCTTTCTGGCAGCCCCTAAAAAGGCTGTTGCCTATCACACTCTTGGGCAAAGCATGTGAGCCATTTCCTCCTTTCAGTGGTCTATGAAAGTGCATCTATAGTATGTAGATAATAAAGTTGAAAAAAGGTGAACATTTTTACAGAACTATAGATATGTTGACGCTGGGTGTGACAAGGAATGGCTGGGAAGGGAGGGACTGGGCGAGGCACCCCTTGAAGTGAATGACATTGAGTTGGCCGCGCCCACTGTCACATGACCATTAAGCCACACCCACAAAATAAGCCACGCCCACAGAACCGGTAGTAAAAAAAATTAGAACCCACCCCTGCTTGGTGGGCGTGTGTGGCTTGGTGGGCGTGTGTGGCTTGGTGGGCGTGTGTGGCTTGGTGGGCGTGTGTGGCTTGGTGGGCATGGCTTGGTGAGCGTGGCAGGGGAAGGATACTGAAAATCCCCATTCTCTCCCCACTCCTGGGGGAAGGATATTGCAAAATCTCCATTCCCACCCCACTTTGGAAATACCAGCCATGCTTTAGAGGGTTTCAGTAAGAATAAAAATGGGGGGGGGGAATCTACAATAAATATTATTGTGGGAGGTTCTTTTTATAAATTGAACAGAGAGAAGATATGGATTGGGCTTTTGTTTGCTAGGGAATGAAACTTTCAGGGAGATATGCAAAGAAGCTAGAAATCTAACTCAGCAAGTATCAGCGTTTCTACAAATTCCTGCCATGTCTTGCTGATAACTTAATGTGTCATCAAAGGGAATAAGAACAAAGGAGTCTTGCTATCATGGAGCTAATCTTACCAACAGAGACAGATTGGTGGTGAAGTTGAGTGAAAAGGTGCCCATGTATTTTCGAGGTCATAACATTAAAGGGAGGATGGGGGAGTGAGACTGGTATACTGAGTTTCAAAAGAATTTCAGAAGAGTAGAATCTAATGAATTCAGGAGAAGGTAGGTCAAATTCAACACTGCAAGATTCAGAAGGGAAAGGTGTCTGAGAATGATAAGAAACGCTGCGAAGTGTGATTCTGAAAAGTTCTAGCAAATGTTACAACAAGATGAAAACAGACCCTGAATAGAAAGTGTGAGACATGAGAGATTAGGGCATGAGTGAATAGAAATTCATTAAGAAGAATTTAAATAGATGCAAATGACACTTAAAGATATACCATACCTACTCTAAAAATAGGAGCAAGATCTTCAATACCTCATGACAAGAAACAGCCTAAGGTTATTAGCCAGAACTGGAATGGGCTCTCATTTTAATACTCATCCTTATAGAAAACCCCTATAGATTTCTTCCAGTTTGTCAGAGATGTCAAGGTAGTAGAATATAAAAGAATTATTCTTATAGTAATACTTATTTTATTTAATTATATTCTAATTTTATTATTTTTACAAATAACTGATGGGAAACATATCTAACACACCTTTCTCTTATTTTCCCTACAACAATAACCTAGTGGTAAAATTCACTTACCTTCGCTACTGGTTTGGGCGCCGGAGCGCATGGGCATCTTCTGCGCATGCAGAGATGGTAAAAAACGGGAACGTACTGACATCCAAGCAGGTGGGCAGAGCCTCCCACTGCTGGGACTACCAGTTCAGCAAGCCAGATAGAACCAGGGGAATTTCACCACTAGGCTGAAAGAGAGTGACTGGCCCAAAGTCATTCAGTTGGCTTTCTTGGCTAAGGTGGGATTGGAACCAGCAGTGAAATCCTTCCAGTTCTATCCTGCTCGCCGAACGAGTAGCACTGGTGACAGGAAGCTCTGCCCACATCATTACGTCCCCGTTTTTTACCATCTGTGAAGGTTCTGCCCATGTGCAAAAGAGGTGCACTTGCGGTCCTGCATCCAAACTGGTAGCTAAGGTAAGTGGATTTCACCACTGACTGGAACTCATAGCCTCCTGCTTTTTAGCCTGATGCCTTAACCACTAGACCAAAGTGGCTTTCTATAATACTAAATAATAAACATGTATACAGGCAGATTTAGAGAAAGTACATATGTAGTTCAGGAAGGAGTTAGAGAATTAAAGGCTTGAATGGCAGTCTAGGTTATAATCTTTTTTTTAATTCTTTTTTTTTATTTTTACAAAGTTTTTTATTAGAAAAACACAAAAATTAAAACATACAGAAATACAAAACATACATACAAAAACAAATAAACACAAAAAAAGTGTTGGATGTGGATTGACCCCAAAGGTCATCAATAGTACAATATCCTACTTATTTACAAAATGCTATATTGCCCTTGTTTTAAAAGTTAATGTAGTTTCAAAGATGAACGGTAAAGTTAAGTTTATGTAGTTCATTGTCAATGTTTAGCTCAATCAGCGTATTAAGTCTTATTGTCTCTGATAGATTTCCGTGTTGTTAGCCATTTGTAGAATTTCGACCAGATTTCATGACATATAGAATCCTTTTTGTCCTTAAGTTCCAAACTTAAACAGTCCATTTCTGTGCAGGCATAGATCTTTCAAATTACTTCGTCTTCTGTTGGTATATCTGTTGATTTCCAATTCTGCGCCAACGAAAGTCTGGCCGCCGTAAGAATATGTAATAATAAATATTTTGTGCTCTTACCATAGTTATTTTTAGTTATCCCTAAAAGGAAAAGTTCAGGTCTTGCCTCTATTTGGGTAGCCAAAATTTATTCCAGCCAAATTTTGATCATGTTCCAAACAAGTTTTGCTTTAGGGCATTCCCACTACATATGATAATAAGTACCGATAAATTTACCGCATTTCCAGCAAGATGTTGAATTGAATCTATTAATTTTGGCTAGTTTGGTTGGTGGGAAATGCCACCTATAAACCATTTTATAGAGATTTTCTTTATAAGTTACTGCCAGGGTCAGTTTAATGTTCGTTTTCCATAGGTTGATCCAATCGTCCAACTCTGTGTTGTAACCAAACCATTTGCTCCAGGCCAGCATAGTGTCTTTAACCTGTTCTTCCAACGTATCTTGTTCCAGTAAAAAATGGTAGAATTTTCTGATCTCCTTATCTCCCGTCTCTGTTAATATTTTATCAAATTTTGATATGCCAATTTGAATGCCGTCCTTTTTTTTAACACTTGCCAATTTGTATTGAATTTGTAGGGATTCCCACCATTCTAGGTTTATACCTTCTTCCTTCCAAAGATTCCTTAATTTAAGATCACCTTTGTCATCTAATAGGTCTGTGTATGTAATTATATTCCCTGATTTTTTAAAGTTTGGATGTTTGATCATTTCTAGAGGGGCCACCCATCTTGGTATTTGCAGATATATTTTTGTTTTGGTGTATTGCCAAATCTTTAATAATGCCCTTCTGACAAACTGTTGCTGAAAATACTGACTTTTGTTTTTTTTTTCATCCCAGAGGAATGTATGCCATCCCATAGGAAGGTCATGACCTTCTAATGTTAGTACTCTTTGATTTCTCAGATTAATCCAATCCTTAATCCAGACTAAGGAGGCCGCTTGTCTGTACTTTTGCCAATCTGGAAGTCCAAAACCGCCTCTTTCTCTCGCATCTTGCATTAATTTAAGTTTGATTCTTGGCTTTCTGCCCTGCCAAATGAATTTAGCAATCATTTTGTTCAAATTAATAAAAAAAGATTTATGCAGTTCAATTGGAATAGTTTGAAATAAAAATAAAATTTAGGAAGAATATTCATTTTTATAGTAGCAATTCTACCCATAAGGGATAGTTGCAATTTAGACCAAGTTTCCAAATCTTGATTAGTTTTATCTACTAATTTGTCATAATTATTTTTTTTTCAGGGTTGAGCATCGATTTGTCAAATCAATTCCTAAATATTTCATTTTTTTAATTAATTCTCATACCCAATTTTTCTTCCAGATCTTTTTTGGAGATGTCTGTCATATTTTTGGTCAGTATTGTTGTTTTTTCTCTATTAATTTTTAGACCAGCCACCTTTCCGTACGATTCCAGTATTTCCAACAATCTTATGCCTGAATTACTCAGGTCTTCTAGAATGAAAACCAAATCGTCTGATGACCAAGTTAAAGGACTTAAAATAAAGAAAGATGTTTACAAACTTCAAGCATATGCAGATGATTAGGTTATAATCTTATAATGTTCTGTGCTTATAATTACAGGAAAAAAATCATTGGAAAGAGTAGAATAACTGGTGTTAGAACAGTTCTTACAAGGTCTACAAGGTCCTATGCACTACTGAATAAAAGAGCACAACCTCTAAAACAGGCAATCAAGAAGTACAGCTGGCTGAGCATGATTTGATTGCTCACAGGACAGATGACACCAAGAAAAAGTAATTAGTTATCTGAAAAGACCACAGAAGAGTGAGACTCCTAAAAAAGGAGACTGAGCAGGAGAGAAAAGACTCGGTTACAATATGCCAAAAGGTCAGCCTTAAGTCAAGGTATTGATGCAAGTAGGAATAAATTTTGATTGTGTGACAGGTTTGGTCAAGTAGGCAGACTCTCTACAAACCAGATCTAAAACAGTTTATTGGTTGTTAACCTCCAAAATGCAGGAAAAGTACCAGCAAGGTTAAATGGAAGAAAAATTATTGGTGTAATAGAGATGAATGACATTAACACTAGAGTTCACTTGTTAAAACAGCCCTAACATGTGTTTTTGGGAAGACATAAATGTTACTTTTAGTGAAGGCCCAGTTACCAATGAAAGGTAGTACAATGTATATGGGGTTTGTAGGGAATGTAGGTTGTCTATCTTGTGATGGGGTAGTAAGCACAAATATCCCAGTATGTGGCCAGTTAATTACCAAACAAGTAAAGAAGAATAGTATTAAGTGTTAATAATGTTGGAAGAAAAATCTGGTCTGGTTCCAAGCCGGGAGAGAAATACTGGAAATAAAATGGAGGCAGGCTGCAGGAAAGGAGGTCTCAGTTAATTTGGTAGCCAGAAACTAGTGATGGCAGCATGTTTCTGGGGTGGCTGACAAAATGGGGTTGAAAGTAGGTTGGCTTTTAAAATATTCTTTGGGGCTTTGTGATTGATATGCCTGTTTCTGTGAAGGAATATGCCCTTTAATATTTTAATGGCTATTGTCAGATTTCTTTGGGGTCATGTAGGGGTCATGGCTGACTCTATAGGCAAAAGGGGAAATGCAAATCCTAGGTGTTTTGTTTCTCTGAACTAATCTCGTCAGTTTCGGCTCCTTGCCTCTTGTGTTGATTATTTGGAGTTTCTGGCTCCTCTTTGCTTATGAATAGAGTGACCCAGCTTTCTGAATGCATATAAAGTATCTATTCCTAAAGACTAGTCTCTTCAGGTTTCTGCTTGAGACTGTTTTTCTATAGCAAGAAGACTGGGGCTGCTTTCCGCCTTTAAGAAGATGTCTCTCCTCTTCTCTTTTAGAGGAAATATTCTATTCTGTCTCTTTTTAATATTAAGAATAAAAATATTTTATTCTGGGGAGTGGGGCCTTCCTACAATAAAAATAAATAAAAGAAGCTAGGAGAAAGTAAACCAAATCCCAAGAAATGAGACTGGGAAAGGAACAGAAAAGTTTCCCAAACTTAAATAGAGAGGTGAAGCAGGGATGGGTTCTACTTACCTTTACTACCGGTTCTCTTCCTGCACGCGCGCTAACTTTTTTTCAAGGAAAAACCGCGAAACAAGCGCTCTGCATATATGCAGAGCTCTATTTTCAGGGTTTTATCCGAAAAACTTATGTTCGGGCATGCGGGTGGGCCTGGGTCTGGGCCATGGAGAACCGGTTCAGTAAAGTCATAATGTCACCGCTACCGAATTGCGCGAACCGGACCGAACCGGGAGCAACCCACCACTGAAGTGAAGTAAGGCACAGCAGAAATGTAGCTAACAGAAAAATAGAAAGCCCATTACTTATGAAGAAATAACTGTAAAAGCAAGTTGTAGCTTATTTGCAAGCCCTCTTAACATTTGTCTAAGGGAAAAAACCAGGGGTGCTATTCAGCAGGTTCTGACAGGTTCTGGAGAACCGGTAGCAGAAATTTTGAGTCTTTCGGAGAACCAGAAAATACCACCTCTGACTGGTCCCAGAGTGTGGAGGGAATGGGGATTTTGCAGTATCCTTCCCCTGCAATGTCCACCAAGCCACACCCACTAAGCCACACCCACAGAACCTGTAGTAAAAAAAATTGAATTCCACTACTGGAAAAAACTCCAGAGAAAACAGATGTTTGCAATGAAAGTGAGGAATCAACTTACGAAATGAGTGATGAAGAATCCCAACCACACAGAAACATATGGATTGTGTCAGAAAAGTATAGTTTCAACTATTGTTTAACATAAATGCCCAAAACAATTCAATTCCTTTTCAAATATACCGAAACCAAAATGACAACCAAAAGAAATTTGTTTTCTATTAGTTCAATTGTGAGAAGAGAAGAAAGAATTGGCAATGACTGATTTTGTAAATGATAGAAAACTAAGAGAAATGGCTACCACTTTATCAATTCTAGACAGACTTCATTAGCAGACGAACATGAGAGGAGGTACAGGATGAAATTTAATAGGAAAATGTGAATTGTGCATGAGGAAAGAAAAAGGAACAAATTTAGGAAGGAAGATATCTGGTTAGAGACTAGTACACATGAAAATAATTTGAACATTTTATAGATCACTAGTTGTGTTGGAAGGTTATTTGAAGATGCAGAAGCCAAGGCCTAGATTAACCAGGCAGAATCCATGCTTGAACTGAATGTCATCCTTTTGTGAGCTTGCCAAGCAAATATGCTCTTCCAGTGACTATGATGGATAAGCAGCTTAATGAACTTTGAGATACATAGATTTCATCTTGAAGCATAGGCATATGAATTGAAAAAAGTGCATGCTAAGATAAAACTAAATATTGTAGCAAAAGCCTTCTAAATCAGTAGGAAATAAAGTAATCACTGATACCTGATTGTTGAAAATGTCAATAATCAGGACATGAACTTGCATGGTCAAAACCTGCCTCCAATAATTGGATCCATCCTCAAATTTTCTCCTAAATGGTAACAATATTTCAGGAGAAGATTGATGAAAACCAGCTAGCCAGAGACAAATATTTCGAGTTATGAAATAGAAAAAGAAGGCAAATTATAGGTATGAGGTTGTGCTTGTGTGCTTAGTGTGTGAAATCTTCACTTTAGTTGCTTTATTCTATCTTGTTTGTTGCTACGGTACTTCTCTTACTACATTTTTCACATTGGGAAATATTTCTACAATGAGTTATGTTTGGTATTTGATTACTAATTTGATAAGCTCTCATCTTACATCAATGGGGAAAATCATGTTACTCAGAGAAGCATACGGATTAGATGCAATGGAATTGAAAAATATATTGTAGTACAAGTTGAGACAATAAACATGTGGACTGGTTCTATTATATACTCTTGCCTTTTGTGATGATTGCTCCCTCTGGAAATCAGAAAATGCTGGAAGACAAAGGAGAAATAAGTTCTATATCCCCTCCCCCACTTCACAAAAATATAAGTATGATCCAGCTGATAAAAATTCAAATACTACTGTATTTTGGGAAGTATTATAAATCCAGATTATGGAAAGTAATCATTCCACTCTACTCTGTCTTTTCAAGCCCCACTTAGAATGTGGAATACTGTTCTGGGTACTGCAGTTCAAAAAAGATAATTCAGAAAATGAAAGAAGTTCTGGGGAGATCTATTTAATGCTGAGGGACTAGAAATCAAGAACAGATAAATGAAATGTATAACCTGAAGATCATAATATATCTAAATACATACATATTTATCATATAGAGGAAAAACTGGAATTCCCAAAGGTGCTTTTTTCAGGAAGTAACTGGACTTTCTTTTTTTTTTCTTTTGAAAACATTTTGCTTCTCATTCAGTAAACTTTTTCAGCTCTGACAGGATAGTGGGTAATGGAAGGATTTGTATTCCTTGTAGACAGCTGGTCATTTGCATCCTTTTAGAGGGTCGTTGAAACACTTGGAGGTTTATCTGTGTCCTCAGGATCACCTGAGTGGTGCTCCTGGTTCCTGTAGTCTGCATTTTTCCTGTGGAAATCTTCCATTCCCCATTATCCTATAAGAGCTGAAGAAGCTTCTTTAATGAGAAGGGAAATGTCTTCAAAAGAAAAAACAAGAAAGTGCAGTTGCCTCCTGAAAAAAAAGCACCTTTGAGACAACCATGACCTGGATGACTGAGAATCTCTACAGATTTTTAAAAACTGGATTTGTTGTGTGATGCCTCAGAGGATCAGAACAAAACTAGTGGGTTGAAATTAGAGAGAAATGGATTTAGCCTTAATCTTAGGAAAAAATTCTTGATGGGATAAGCTGTCAACTAGTGCAATAGGTTGTTTTGTTTTTTAATTACTTATCAAATTTATATAGCCACCCATCTTATGAAGCTATCTATTTCTCTTTTATCTGGATATTAGTTCAATTAAAAATGGCAATAAGTTGTTTAATAAAAAGAGATATTTGTTCTTTGGTGCAAATTTTCAAATAGAGTCTGAATGCCATAGGTCTAAAATACGTTAACAAATCCTGTTTCAGTGGGACATTTAATTTTGTACTTTCTAGAGTTCTCTTTCAACTCTAATTTGAATACATTAAATTAAATAAAAATAAAAATAAATAAAACAGTTAAGAAGAGACCTACTCTGTGTTGTCGTCTAGAATTTTACAGACCAATATTATTGCAGTAAATTAGTCTGTTTTATATCTTGTACACACTTTAGTTTCATGATGAATTATTATATTTGGAACCTTTTATTTCATAGTCATTTGGCCTCACTATTAATATTTTGCATATGTTGAAAGAAAAAAATGTCACTTGAACAAATGAGTTAGCAATGTTCTGAAGAAAAACTTAAAATTTACAGCATTTATTGAATATCCCTTTCCCATACCTTTTTGAACTGAGGGTTTCCAATTTGCCATCAGGCTTTGCATTTCCCATCTTATAAGTTTTGACATTCTCTAGCTTTTAGTACTGAATGTTTGTTACTGCATTTCTCCCTGAGCACAAATCATGCCCCTGAGCCTTTTCTCAGGTTGATAGGTCTTTCTATATGTGTACATACAAAATTTATTTACTATTTCATGTATCTGGTGAACATTGTGCTAAAATAATATATGCTGTATTTCAAGTTCTGTAAAATCCTAATGTAGGTTACTTTTGTTTTCTAATAATCAAGTTTTGGGAATGTGCTTTAAATTTCCTACACTCACTTTATTGTGAATTCTGTTAGAAATAAAAATAGCTACATGGCAAATACATTTCTGAACAATTTCCTAGTGAGGCAGAAGTTGTCAGGATCTATTGTTGTAGAAAGAATGTAAAATAATAAATTGGCCAATTCTCTAGAATACTATGTTATTTTGTTGAGAGCCACATTTTATATCCAACCTACAGCTTGGGACTTCAAGTGTTTTTCTTGTAGCCATGCATAAGAGGTTAACACAATTAAAGTATGTGTGTAATATCCGTAATCTTTTTATTTTTTTAAAAAAAATATTTGTACTAAGTCAAAATGAACATGATATTTTAATCAATATTTTAATGTCTTGTTTCAGCCTTTTTTTAAAAAAATATTTTATTCTGCCCAGAAGTCATAATTGAAATACTTAATCTAGAGGCAAATATGATGAATGGTTGCAGGAACTAGGTATGTCTATGGAAGAGTAGGGGTGATAGGATAGCAGTCTTCCAATATTTGGAAAAAGGGGCCAGCCTATTCTCCAAACCATTTGAAGGCAGGATGGATGGAAACTAATCAAGGAGAGATCCAGCCTAGAACAAAGGATAAATTTTCTGACAGCAAGAGCAATTAACCAGTGGAAAGGCTTATACCCAGAAGTTGTGAATGCTCGTCACTGCAAGTTTTTAAAAAGTGATTGGATAGTCATTCATCTGGAATGAAATATAGGGTCTCCTGCTTAAGCAAGGTCCCTTTCAACTGTGTTATTCTGTGTTCTACAGAAATAAGCATGCCTTCACCCAGAGAAAGTAATAGAAGAAAGGCTGGTGGTCTTTGCATAATTGTTCTTTACCCACAAGCAATAGATTAAAATTATCTTGCATTCAATTGCATTACTCCTTTCCCTTTAAGCACAGAAACTAATTAATTCCAAATTTGATCATGATTTTTTTTGTTCAGGGAAATCCAGATTAATTAGTGACTTTTAAAATTATTTTTGTGTAGCTTGATCAAGAAATGTCTGTATTGCAAATAGCAGGTAAAACAAAAAAAGAAGAAATCAGAGAATGAATTCACAGTATGCTGTAGCTCATCCATCCATTATGTAGTTTTTTCCATTAAGGATCACTGGCTAATGGATTTCTGATGTAGATGGAACTTTTTTTTATGCTACAGAGATATAGCTGTGACAGATGAGATCACTGTAGCTTTAACTGATAGTCTTTTAAGCTTGAGAATTTGCGTTTGTGCCCTTTGAGCATTCATGTGCAATCAATGATACTTTGTTCACCCAAGTTTTGTTTTCAGCAAAACACAAAATACATTGGTGTCAGCCTTCTCATTCTCTCTTATCAATTATGATCATACTACTTGATCATACTACTAATAAATGTGCATGATTTTGTATAAGGATCTACTTCATCTTACAGTTAGGTTTTTATAGGTATTATATTATATGAACTTTCTTAGCAACAAACAATCTTTGAAAGGATTTCACTTTTCTTGAACAATTAAAATATATATTATTTTCTAACAGCAAAAGCTGTCTTCAGTATTGGGGATTTATCAGTTCTGAATGAATCCTGAAAGGATTAATTAAAAATATATATGAGCTTCAAAAATTGAAATACTAGAAATAACCTTTACTATAAATTGTTTTATAATCTGGTATTAATTTAAAAATATGTTAACAATGTTACCTATTGCTTTTTGGCTTCCTCTTATTAAAATTATTAAATAACTAATTTATTTAATACATTAACTATTAGTAAAAAGTATTACGTTTAAACATTGCAGCAAGAAAAATGTTTTAGAGATAAATGTAACTACACTGCTATGTTTTATATAGGTTTTTTTTAAAAAGCTGTTTTGTTGGATGCACTGTGATCCACAACATTTTATTTATTTATTTATTTATTTATTTATTTATTTATTTATTTATTTATTTATTTAATGGCATTTATATACCGCCCATCTCCCGAGGGACTCGGGGCGGCTTACATGAAACAAAACATACATTAAAAAACAATAAAAAACACAACTGAAATTTGCATATGAAATAAACAAACACCCCACATCAACTAAGCCATCACCTAAGCTAATAAACTCTTCTTTTCTGCTTCACCCTGTTATCCAGTGACTTTCTCACCCATCCCTGGCTCTCCAAGGTTATGCAACCCCAGCTTTGCTTGCAACTGTTCCACAGAACACAAACTTCATAACAACAAATTAAATTTATAATAAGCAAACTTAAAACGAGAGCCCAAGGCCGATGGACGGTTTCTGCTCATTAGACTTTCTCGCCATATTTAGCATCATACGAGGGCAAGGAAACAAAACAGCACCTATTTAGCCATAATCTTGTCATCTTACAAAGACTTGTTAGGACTTTACATTGCTCGATAGCTACGTAACAAGCTTTTAGATCCCTTGGCTTATCTCTATCGGGAGAACATTTCTTAATCTCCCATTTGACGGATACTGAAAACTTGGATTTAATTTTAACACAACGTACCTTTAATCGTTTATGGGTTTTATTTTTACTTTTTTTATAAAAAAAGAAAACAAAACATGCATGCATGTGTATGTCTTGAAGGCTTCTGTCATGGGTCCAAGGAATGTTTCCAAGAAATTAAAGACCCTTCATTAATTTGGGTCCAGATCACAAGTTCTGCAAAATGAAAGGCAGAACCAACCTGCCTTAACCCTAGTTAGCCAGAGAGATTAACACTGCCTTTGTCCTCTTCTTTTTTTAAAAAAAAAAAAAAATTAGGTAAAAATAAAAGATTTCACAGATCCTTGTGAGTTCATTCTTCCACACTGGAGGCCAATTAACTTTGCAAACTAATTCCCCCCAAAGAGACTGTCCTTTTACAGATTCCTTTGGTACAAATCCAGCAGAGAGGAACTGTTAAATGCTGCAACGGGATATCAAATGTTTTTGGGAGTTTGTTCCAAAGAGGCCACACTGCTTTCGAAAAACTTTTGGTTTTAAAAACCCAGGGATTTCAATTAGAATACAGAGTAATAGAGTTGAAAGGGACCTTGTAGTTAAAACCTCTGCTGGAGCAGGAGACCCTTCTGGACAAATCTGCCTCCTCCCCCAATTGTATTGTCTTGTATTTTCTGTTATGGATTGCACCAGTAGAGGCTAAACCAATTTTACTGTATACATGAAATATAAAGGCTGTTATTATTATTATTATTTACTTTATTCATTAAGCATGAAACTCAGTCAACTGATCATTTAAAAATGTGTCACAAATACGACTGACTTGTGCTAATGGTTGATACGGGTTGCTGCCAGCATCCTAGGTATCAACCAAGTACCTTCTTAAAATATATGATGTACTGAGTAGCGCAGGTTTTTGCAGTTCCGCTGGTGTTATTGCAGGAAGCTGCAATTTCTTGATGTGTTTTGTAAAATTCTTGGACATGGTGGTATTATTATTATTATTATTGGCTGGGCAGTCTCTTCTTGAAAACCTCCAGTGTTGGAGCACCCACAATTTGGGAAAGGAAGCCATTCCATTGAGGAATTGTTCTTGCTGTCAAGAAATTTCTCCTTATTTCTAGGTTGGTTCTCTCCTTGATTAGTCTCCATCCATTGCTTCTTGTTCTACCTTCAGGTGCTCCGGAGAATAGGTTGACCCCCATCTCCTTGTGAAAGCCACTCAAATATTGGAAGACTGCTATCATGTCACTCCTGGTCTTTCTCTTTGTTAGATTAGACCAGGGGTGAAATCCAGCAGGTTCTAACAGGTTCTAGAGAACCGGTAGCAGAAATTTTGAGTCGTTCGAAGAACCGGCAAATACCACCTCTGCTTGGCCCCAGAGTGGGGTGGGAGTGGAGATTTTGTAATATCCTTTCCCTGGAGTGGGGTGGGAATGGAGATTTTGTAGT
>JANHFM010006965.1:7128-18597 GCA_032468115.1 Grayia smithii
GTGGGCATGGCATGGCTTGGTGGGCGTGGCTGGGTGGGTGTGGCAGGGGAAGGATACTGTAAAATCTGCATTTCCTCCCCACTCCAGGGTAAGATTACTGAAAAATTCCCATTTCCTCCAGATCAGCTGGGACTTGGGAGCCAAAGAATAGATGGGGGCGGGGCCAGTCACCGGTTCCCGGTTCTCTGAAGTACTCAAAATTTCCGCTACCGGTTCTCCAGAACTGGTCAGAACCTGCTGAATACCACCTCTGTTTCTATCATAGGTGATGACATTTTAACATGATCATAATAATAGGATTTTAGAGTTCAACCAAATGTGTAGAGAACAAGAGAATGAAGTAATACAGTATGTAAGTATACGAAATCAAAAATAAGTAAAAGCTAGGGGAAATCCCCAGCAAAGCAGAAACAGACTGCTAAGAGCTACGAACATAGAGGCAGAAATGGTGATACAGGTATCCTCAACTTCTGACCACAATCGAGCACAAACTGTATGTTGCTAAGTGAAAAATGTGTTAGTTTTGCCCCATTTTATGACCTTTCGTGCCACACTTGTTAAGTGAATCACCACAGTTATTAAATTAGTAACACTGTTGTTAAGTGAATCTGGCTTCGCCATTGATTTTGCTCGTCAGAAGGTTTCAAAAGGGGATCAGATGACCCTGGGATATTGCAACTGTCATAAATATGAAGCAGTTTTCAAGCTTCTGAATGTAAATCACATTACCATGGGGTTGCTCCAACGCTCATAAGTATGAAAAATGGTCATAAGTCGCTTTTTTTGGTGCCGTTGTAACATTAAACCAGTGGTGGGTTGCTCCCGCTTTGGCCCAGTTCGCGCGATCCGGTAGCGGTGACGGTGTGATGTCACTGAACTGGTTCTCCACGGCCAGGAACTGGGCCCACCCGCGCGCCCGTACTTACTTTTTTCTGCTCTGCACATGCGCAGAGAGGTTTTTTTGAGGTTTTTTTTCAAGAAGAGAAGTTAGTGCGCATGTGCGGAGTGTGCGTTTGGGGCGAATGCATGCTTCGCTTGCATTCATGTGCCGATCACGCGCAAAGCGCGTGCATGAAGAGAACTGGTAGTAAAAGTAAGTAGAACCCACCCCTGCATCAAACGGTCACTAAACAAACCCTTGTAAATTGAGGACTATCCATTCTTAATGTAGTCCAATGGTACTTGTCTTTCTTGGCTGAGAGATTTGCATGCATGCCCCTATGTCCGCATACAAGCACACACACACCCGTTAAAAAAAATGAAAGAAATTTGATATTTCTTAATATTGCATCTAAAAAAGAGATACATATAGGATGTTTCCATCTTAAAAAACAAACAAACTGTTATGGGCCTTCCTGTGAGAGCCTAGGATTTGACAAATGACACTGTGCAATAGCAATTTTGGGGGGAGGGGAGAGACTTTTCCCCCATTTGTTAAGACAACACATCAAAATATACAAGCCGCTTTCAAAATTCACTGCATTAGCAAAGATGGTTTCATTCTGGACAAGGTGAGGACGTCTCTGCTTCCCTCTTTTTTTCCCTTCCTGCTCAGCAGCTTGAGATTAGAATATATATATATATATATATATATATTGCAATTGAGCGGTTTTATTTTACTGTACTCTTGAATATGATGGCTTAAGTTTTTTCTAACTTTATATAAGTTTGCAAACTATCATGCCGTCTTTCATATATGCGCAGCTGGCTATTTTGAACTGTTTTAGTCAGTATTTACTTTGTAGGATAAAGAAAAGGTTAAGGGAAAGGGTTGGGTTTTTTTTTCCTTATTTTTATTTTTTTCTGGTTTCTGTGCTAACACTTTGATTGTGACAAAGTAGATGTTTGTTGAATCAGTGAATAAAAATACACAGGCTGGCCTCCTTTCTCGCTATTTTAGCTGGTAAAAAGTTTTATCTCCTTTCAGCATCACTTTCTGAGGGATGGTCCATATTATAGAAATATAGTATCATGTAGCTCATTCTCCATTATATCTTGAAAACATTTGTCCAAATTCTGCTATCTTCCTCATCAGGGAACATCCATCGTACCTACAACAAAACAAAACTTCAACAACGCAACTCTGCCCAATCCATTTTAGGTTTACTTGCCACCATTGCTCTTTACTAAAAGTAACAACCCAACATTTTCTAAGTCCCTCTTAATTTTTCAGCCATTATACTTCCATTCCAGTTCCCATTTCCTTCCCTCCCTCTTCAGTTCTCTTTCCCTGGAATCTTCTGGTCATTTAAGATGGAAAAAGATGCAAGTCCCACTGATCCAAATATTATACCTCTGATCCAAGTCCTATACCTCTTTCCTCTACTAGGAGGAAAATTTTCCTATGAGAAACTAAATTAACAAAATAAGGTAGGATCTCTCCTAGTTTTTAAAACCATTTCAGCTGGGATAGGAAACCTGTCATTCTCTGTGAGATAAAGCCTGACAAAAGAACCATATCTCATGGGGATGGTTCAGACTGTTTACCCTGAAGCAGTAAACAAAACGATCTGTAAAGTATTTCCGTAATTGTTTGGTCTTTTTGAATTGTACACTGTACTCTAAGGAACAAAATCTAGTATTGTATTTAAGCAGCTGCAATAAGCAAAAAAATTCCTATTTGTAGACGGAAAACTCACAGTAGTGGTTGATGAGTGATAAGTGATGAGGACAAACTCCATTCTCTACAAGTAGTAGTTGAAGCATTTGAGTCCCCAAAGCACACTTAGTATTACCATATCTGTTTGTGCCTGCAGCAGAATTGGTGTACGAAAGCACCGATATGGTTTTTCCCTTCACTGCTGGTGCGAGCTATATCCATGGTCTAAATTAGCTTTTTATACTACCCGTGTTTCCCCAAAAATAAGACCCTGTCTTATATTTTTTTGCACCCTGAAATAAGTGCTTGGCCTTATTGCCATGTGCTCAAAAGCCCAATTGGGCTTATTATCAGGGGATGTCTTATTTTGGGAGAAACAGGGTAGAAATAAGGCTCAACATACCATTTAACTCCAAGGATTCTTGAACCTAAGAATTGACACATTTATAATATTACAAATTATAAAATATAAGATTACAAATTTATAATGAAGCATTGTACAGGGATGTGGTGGACTAGCTCTGCCACTAGATCTTCATTTTTTGTTACACATATCAGGATTAAGAGATTGCTATAAGTGAAAGACCAATAGAGAAGGAAAAACAAAAAGATGAATTAGACAACTAATTCAGAGATGCCCTCCAGAACAGTATCTTTCCAGAGATCCATACAGCTCTCCTCCAGTGGTACGGTATTTTGGAAGTTGTTGAAAACAGATGGTTCTGACCCTTTTGATGTGTTCATGATTTTTCTGGCTATATATTACCTGTTTTTCTCAATTATAATTGTTCTTCACTTTTTAAAGTGTAAAATAACCTGGAGAAATTATGAGTTGGGCAGCCTGTAAATTTCACCCCACCCCCCTTTTCTGGCTGGAATATACATGTAGTTCAAGGCAGAAGGCAATAGAATAATCAATACAAGGAGGATAGCACACAAAACCTGCTTTGTGGTTCCATTCATGATGGAAACTGCCTGATGTATTTTAAAGATCTTTGGGAGAAAAGCCTGAAATGATACTGCCTTTTATATGTTATACAGTTGAAAGCACAGATGATATATGAAAAGCTAAGTCTGCCCACTTTTAAACATGCCTAGAAAACAATATTTTACTTTAATACCTATGGATTTCAACTTCCAGATTTCCTCAGGCAGCATTCTGTCTGGGGAATTCTGGGATTTAAATTCACATGTCTTAGTCATCAAGTTTGAGAAACACTGCTTTAGAAGGATAAGAAAGAACTCTTGACAAGTATAATGCTTTATTATATGGAATTGATGGTTTTTTTCTAGACAACTTTCCATGATGCTGATGTTAGCACAGTCTAACCCACAACTCTTTGCCTTAATTGGGACAAAGTCTAATATCAATAAGGAATTGGAACGAATAGAACAGTTCTCTAAACTGCAACAATTAACAGCCTCAGATTTAGTCAATAGAAATAAAAAAACCTGGAAAAATTGGCTGCAGAATTACAGGTGAGTTTATTTACATTCTCTTTGCTTTAGCGCCTTTGTTTCCTTTTGTTGAGATATATTTATAAATCAGCTAATAAGTCAATCATTCCCCAGTGAAATGCAGATGAATGTTTGGGTCTAATGCTATTACATAACTTCTAATTTTTCATTTGTTAATATTATATACTATGAGATTCATCCTTAATTACTTTAAAAGTATATTCAAATTAATGTCTTTTATTTAACAGCACTCGCTTTTATTCTGCTTTCAGAGTTAGGCTGGAAAAAGAAATGGAACACATTAGTAATACTGACACGTGGTATGATGAGCGTCTGAAAATTATGAATGCCAGCAATCCAAAATATATATTGAGGAACTACATTGCTCAAAAGGCTATTGAAGCCGCAGAAAATGGTGACTTTCTAGAGGTAAACAGTTTTCCCCATATTTATATGTTATTTTCTTTGTCCACCCATCTCATCGCAGGAATTCTGGGTGACATATCGGTAGTTAAAACCAAGGAACAATAAAATTGAATAACCACTAATCCCCATCACCCAAATCCAGGCTCAAGGAAAATCATTCTAGATTTTCCACAAGAAGGAATAAAACCAATCAAATTCTTGTGAGATGTGCAGGAGTGGGGTGGGGTTCAGATCTAAAGGTCACTATTAAGAACAGTCCTGTGTTGCTGTCTTGTTCTCCTTTCCTTTCTCTACAGGTGAGAAGAGTCTTGAAACTCTTTGAAAGGCCATATGAAGATTCAGAAAGCTTCCTTGAGGTATCTGAGGAGAGGGAGGTGGAAGAAAATGTGATGGCAGCTGCTTCTGCTGTTGCTACTTGTAGCTCAGGAACCCAGGAAAGAATTCCATATAGCAGCAAGCCTCCACTTTGGGCATCTGAGCTCTGTGTGACATGATCTTCGTAACTGCCTTTGTTAAAGTTTTCCACAAAGAGGTTGCAATGCTCTTGGGAGTGGAAAGAGTAGCAAGGTGTTGTAGAAGTGCTATTAAGTCTGAACAGACCATTTGGGTGTTTTCCTGTCTCACCTGAGCTATGTTTATTTTATCAGATGTGACAATCAATTCTCCTGGCACCCACTTAATATCACATGCCAGGTAACTCGGTAGGTTGAAGTTTTATCTTCTTTCTTGAGCAGGAAATGCTATTAATATTTGTATGCATATTAGCTGGTGAACATCCAAATGAAATCTGTGTTTTTGAAGACAAAAATATAAAACCAGATGCTGGATGTATTTTTGTCTGAAAATGAACTACTAGTACTTCAGATCTATGTTTTTAATTTTTACTTATGCAGGGATATTTTGATTCTTTCATTGGGAAGCAAGTTGCTTTTATTTTGAAGTGTTTCACTTAAGTAGATTGTTCATTTATTGTGAACCTCTGTGACTTGATCATGAAAATATCACTGGGCTTTAGAGAAATAATAAAACTGCACATTGTAAAAAAGCAAATAGGTAAAATTCAGACAAATATTTTCAACAACTACTTTACATGGAGTTGAGGATAATCTATATACACATGGATGTACATCCAGAAAACTGAGACCCTGTCTCCACTTCCTTGTGAATTAGGAACTAAACACCAAATTATGTTTTTCTTTTTGGTTCAAGGCTATATCGTCCTTTCTGGGTCTCTGCATGCAGTTCACTGAATGAAGAATAGTTAACACTCCCCCAAAATAGATTTTCTAAGTTAATGACACCAATTGCTTGTTGAATAGATGAACAAACTGAATTTAGCTTTGTTACTCCTTAAGAGTAGCAAGGGGTCCTTAAAGGATGATTCATTAGCCCCCTAACTTAAAGAATATAGCCTCAGAGTGACATCTTTAAACTATATTGCTGTAAGTAGTAAGAGTACATACCGTTTTTTAGAGCGAGTTAGCTCCTCCCCTTTTGTGATGTCACTTGCCCCCGCCATCTTGGAGGACCCCCTGACTTCCTCTCAACCCCCCCCCCTTTACAGGAAGTAACGTAACGTCACATCCAGGACCAGCAACCTCTTTTACAGGAAGTGGTGATCCTAACAACCAGAAGTACTGAAAAGAAGTCCATCTAGAGCACGAGGAGAGATTTTCTGATCTGGTGATTGCAGGTTTGAACAGCAGGGGGGTTCCAAAAATTAATTTAAAAAGATTGTTTACACACAGAATGCTGGAAAGGATTTACCAATGTAAATGTAAGCCTATCATGACTCAGTTTCCTGAGCCGGGGCTCTATTGTAATGCAAGGAATTTGAGCAACAGCCGGTATTTGTTCTAGGGGGTGACTGCATACCTTGCAAACAAACAAACAAACATTTTGTAGAGTTTCCTGAGCCAGGGCCTTATTGTAATGCATGGAACTTGAGCAACAGCCGGTATTTGTTCTAGGGGGTGGGTGATTACTTTGCCAAAAAACAAAACAAAACATTTTATATGAGAGCTTTGCGTTTCCGAAATGGTTTATGGATGCTGGTAAAAAGCTGAAAAATATATGGATGTCAGTAAAAAGCTGAAAAATATAAATATAAAAAGGAATTTGGACACAGTCTTTTCTTTGTTCTATTGTATTTGTCAGGTTTATCCACTCCTTGCCCCAGGTTAAAATTGCTGCTTTATAATCGCCAATCTGGAAGCCTAAACCACCTCTGCTTTTACTATCTTGAAGGAAGGTCTATTAGTTTTATTTGTGCTTTTCTGCCTGTCCATATAAATTTTGTCGTAATTTGATTCAATTCTATTTAAAAAATTCTTATCCAATTTTATCAATATGGTCTGAAAGAGCTATAACAATTTTGGCAGGATATTCATTTTGATAGTCACGATTCGGCCTAATATAGGTAATTGTAATGCGCCCCATCTTTCTAAATCCAATTTTATTTGCTGTACTAGTTTTACGTAATTATCTTCCTTTATCGAGGAGCATCTCGCCATCAACCATATTCCTAAATATTTAATTTTCTTCACACTCTGTAGTCCCAATTTTCCCTCTAGTTCTCTTTCCTGTTGTCATATTTTTAACTATCATTTTCGTTTTTGTCTTATTAATTGTAAGGCCCGCTACTTCTCCATATTTTTCTATCTCCCTTATTAAAATAGGTCCCGTTTCTTTTGGGTCTTCAATAAAGAACACCAGATCATCTGCAAATGACTTTTATTTGTATTCTTCTCTCCTAATTTTGGTCCCCTTGATCTTTGTATTTGCTCTAATTTTTTTCAAAAGTGAATCTAATTTCAGAATAAAAAGCAGAGATGATAAAGGGCATCCTTGACAAACTCCTTTCTTGATGTCAAATGGCTTTGTGATTTCCCCATTAATTATGATGTTCGCTTTTTGGGTAGAGTAAATTATTTCAATCATCTGTTCAAATTTATTGCCAAATTTCATTTCTTTAATTTGTCTTATCATATATTTCCAATTTAAATTATCAAAGGCTTTCTGCACATCCAAAAAAACAAGGGCTACTTGTTTCCCTGGATGCACCTCATAGTATTCTAATATATTCAAAACTGTCCTAGTGTTGTCTTTTATTTGCCTCAGTGGAAGGAAATCATTCTGATCAGAGTAGATAAGTCCATTTAATATTTTTTTCATTCTTCCTGCCATGATGGTCATAAAAATTTAATAGTCGGTATTCAAGAGAGAAATTGGTCTATAGTTTTGAATCTGGTTCGGGTCAGTACCTTCTTTCAAGATGACTGTGATGTATGCTTCTCTCCATGAGATGGGCATTTTTGCTTCCAACAGTACCTCGTTATACAATTCCAAGAGTATCGGTTCCAATATTTCCCCCATATTTTTGTAAAATTCACCTGGTAGACCTTCAGGTTCCAGGGTCTTATTATTTTTTTGTCTAAGGATTGCTTCTTTTAATTCTACCATAGAAATCTCTCTATTTAACATCATCCTTTCCTCCTCCAACCTGGGCATACTTTCCTCTTGTAGATAACCATTTATTTTTTCCATCTCCACGTCCTCTTAATTATACAGATTTTCAAAGTATTCTAATGTAATATTTTTAATTTCTTCTTTATTTTGCAGGTTACCCATCTCATCCTGTAGTTGGTGAATTATCCTACTTTCTTTTTTTAATTTTATACGCTAGCCACCTCCCCGGTTTATTTGCATTTTCAAATTGATATTGCTTTGCATATTTAATATTCTTAATATGTTCTGTTTGTTTAAGTTTAATTTATGTTTGACTAGTGTTAGTTCTTCCTTGGTTTGGGGGTCACCTGAATTTAGTTGAAATTCTTTTTCTAAATATTCTAGTTCCTTCAATAATGTGTCCTGCTGTTGCCTTTTTTTCTTGTTCCTCATTGATGTGTATGCTGATCTTATTCCTCTCATAAATGCCTTTAATGTGTCCCATAGATTCTGCAATGATGTATGGTGTTTTTTATTCATATCGAGAAATAAAGTCAATTCTTTTTCTATCTTCTCTAAATATTCCTTTTCCTGTAATATTTGCGGGTTTAGGGTCCATCTCCTAAATTTCCTTTTTTGGCCTTTCCAAGTTATTCTCAGGGAATTATGATCCGCCCAATCATTGGGGAGAATCTCTATATTTTCAATTTCTTTGATTATTTCTCCGTTTGCCCATATCATATCGATTCTTGAAAAAGAATGTTGTGGGTTAGAATAGAAAGCATATTTTTTTCTCTCTAGGGTTTAATAATCTCCATACATCAATCAGATTCAATTCTTCAGCCATATTAAAAAAAGTTTTGGTAGTACATTCCTTTTTAGGGGTTTTTATTACAGCTATTATCATTTTTATATCTATTATTCCATTATAATAACCCACTATACATATATTTTGGTAATCTGCCTCAATAATGATATCATGCATTTTCTTGTAAAACTCTGTTTTTTGTTTGGAGTATATATATTAATTAATAACATTTTAATTTCCCCCCTTATCATTTCAATCAAAAGTAGTCTTCCTTTAGGGTCCTCATAAATTACTTTAGCAATTATTTCCTTTCTAATATATACCACTACCCTTCTTTTTCTTTTTTCTAATAATGCTGTAAATAGATTTCCCAATTTGTTGTATTCCAAGTATTTTCTATCTTGTTTTCTAATATGAGCCTCCTAGAGACAAATAACATCTACATTTTGTTTTGCTAATTTTGATTTTTTTTTCTTTTTATCTGATCGTTCAGTCCATTTACATTTATTGATAGTAATTGGGTTCTTTTCTCTATCTTCTTATTTATTTGCCGTTCTCTGATTCCTAGTTGTTCTAGTGGCTCTTTGTGGTCTGGTCCTAATATCTCTTCCTTCATCTTGATTTTCCTTTATCACCTTAGTTCCTTCATTCTCACTTAGTAGCTTCCTCACTTCCAGATTCTTGTATTTGTTCTTCTGTGCTAACTGTCTCCAATCGCTCTCTACTGCTTGAACTTTCCTCCACCTCCATCAGTTGGTCAAATATTTCTTGGGCTTTGTCTAAGTTATCAATTTTAATTGTTTTGCCCTGCTAAGTCATTAACAAACCTTCCGGAGTAATCCACCTGAATAGGATTTTCTTTGTATTCAATAGGGATGCCAGGAATCTATAGTCCTTCCTTTGTTCTCTTATCCATCTAGGAATCTGCTTTAATGTTATGATTTCTGTTCCTTTATAAAACATGAGTTCCTCTCTTGTAATTTTATATATATCATCATGGATCTTTTTGTGTGTAAATCTAATATGTACCACTTTTGGGAGATGTTGGTGCCTTGCATAATTAGTTTGAACTCAATATATTTCATCAAGATCATTCATAATCTCTTCTTTATCCCTGTGGAGGGCTTCAGCAAACAGTTCTGCCATTACCTCCCCTAAATTCTCTTCTTTTATTTCTATCACTTTTTGATATCTCAAGTAAAAAGAGTCTTGGTCCATTTCAAGATTTATCAGAGAGTTTTCTAAATCCTTATTTATCGCCAGTAATTTTTGGTTTACCTGTTCTAGTTTTTTATTAGTTTGTTCTGTTTTTGTTTTGATCGATTTAATTCTTTGTTCATTTTATAAATTCTTGCCCAGATTACCAATCACTGTTCAGCTTCTGTCCTGGTCTATGAATAAGTAAGTAAAAAATAGTGGGTATTCTAGCTATAGGTAATTTTGGTTTCATAGAAAATCAACATCTTGAATTGTAGATAGAACTACTAAGCCAGTGGGTATTTTTGCTTCATTTGAATATTATCAAATCTATGCATTAATCTGAATTCTGTGCTCTAAATCAGTGGTTCCCAACCTTTCCACCTTGGCAGCCAGCCCCGACTCGGGAAGAGAGGCATATGAGTGGCAGGTGCACACATAGTTCCATTTGTGCAAGCAGAACACATACATGCCCTCTCCTCACACAAATGGAAATAAAGCACTTGTGCTTGCATACGAAGCTCCACTCATGGCTGGTAATTGCTTGTGAATGAAGTTCCGCTCATGCTCAAGGACACACCTTGAGTGGAGGGCCCTTGTGCTCACGATGTTCCACTCCCACTTCATGTGCAAGCACAAGCACCCCCTGCTAGTTCGAGTGGAGCTTCATACGTGCACTTGCCCACTACTCGTGAGTGGAGCTTCACACACACATGCTTGCCCATTTCTCCCGCGGTCAGGTTTTGAACAGACTGCGGGCCACAGGTTGGGGGCCCCTACTCTAAATGATTTGTGATGGCTTTTATTTCTCCTGTGCCATTAAAATATCATTGTTGAACAAGCTTGTTAAAGTACAGTTTTTTATTTATGAAGTCTTTGCCTTTGCAATAGATTCACTTACTTTCAATTCAAATTGGAAAGTTTTCAGATGTTCATCCTCACTATATTTATATATTGCTGGCTCATATATTGCTTCTTCCAATTTTTTTGAATCCACACATTCCTTTTTTCCAGAGATCTGATATCCTGCAAAATCAGAATTCCTAATATTCTGTTGTGTGCTTATATTTTTTCTGAGTTCTGCTTCTGATCCAGAATTATGACTTTCAATATCATCCAGAATGGAATCCATGCCATTTTCATGAGAGTCAGTTGAGAAAGTAAAGAGCATAGTTTTTTCAACATTCTCCAAAGAAAAAACAGTTTTGCAAAACTGTTTTTGATTCTCATTTGACAATTTATTCTTCTCAGGGTCCTGGAATTTTTGTAACTTCTGAAATTGATTTTCCTAACTAGATTCTTTTTCAACTGAATGTTCAGGCCATTCCTTATTTGCCTTGTTAGTAATTGTATGGTCATGTGAAGATTCAGAATGGCCAGGTATAAAAGCTTCAGGAATATTAGTACCATCTTGCATCTTTTCATTTTGTACATTGCATAGTTCATTATTATTCTTAAACAGATTTGCTTCCCTCTCATGTTCATTTTCTCTGGAATGTTCTTTCCCTCCTAATTTGTCAACATATTCATCTTC
>JANHFM010006965.1:20125-34357 GCA_032468115.1 Grayia smithii
GTGGAATATGCCAGCGGTAGAACATCTTATAGAGATTTTCTTTATAGGTAGCAGCCAATGTTATCTTAATGTTAGTATTCCATAATTTAAACCAGTCATCTAATTCTATATTATGCCCAAACCATCTACTCCAAGCAAACATTGTATCCTTTACTTGTTCTTCATACATTTCATTTTCGAGAAGATAGTAATAAAATCTTTGAAATTAATACTATAATTTAACATGTTTTTCAAGTCCTCAGAATCTTCTAAAGCTGCTAAATGGATTTCCAAAGAACTTCAATCTGAAGGAGCAAAATTTCCTTCCCTTTAACCCAGACAGTTTGATCAACTGGCCTCTCATTTTGAAAGACTATATTGCAATTAGCTGGTCTCATTTCCCTCCGCCAGGCCTAACTTCATATCTCTCATTATCTGACTTTTTAATCATGCTGTAAGATAGTGTGATTCTATTTATTTAATTTCTGAAAATGTAGCAAAATAATGATAAATGCAAGAGTGCCATGTTTAATGGAAAGTGGAAATGGAACACTAACTTGCCGTTTCTAATGGTACTATGGTATTCACCTCTTCTGCTTTCAACATATTTAATTATGTATGAGTCTCTCTCTCTCTTTAGAGGAAAATAAAAGCTACCCTCAAATAATGTGAAACGTCTACAGGAAAGGAGATTTGAAGATGATAAATGTTATTTAGAATCTCCATGATATGATTCATATTGTGATGTGATTGGAAACAATATTAAAACCTACCCAGGCTATTATACCTAAATTTTTGTTTCCATTCATGCAATATTGCTGCTGCTTAATATGATTTCTATTTACTTTGTTCCATTGTTAGAGTTTTATTGAGGTTGTGTTGGTTTTATCAAGCCAATCTTGACTGGAAATGGAGGTCAGAAGATCCAGAGCACAGGCAAAAAAGAGCAACTTCTATTATATGGTCTATAGCATGAAATTAGAATGAAAACGTTCACTCTAAAATAAACTCTTTCTTTGCCGTTCTTCTGCCATAATCTACTATTTAACACAAGTTTTGACAGCCTGATATTTAAAAACTTTAGAATTTCCCCTAATCTAATTTTATGCCTCTGTTCTATAAAGTAGCATTAAAGTTTCTCCTTTAAAAAATTAAATAATTGGATGAATTTATTGGAGAACTTCAAATCTAGTTATCGCTGCCATTAATAAAGAAATGAATTTGAAAGGTTATTGTAATGATAATTTAATTAATTCAGTAATGCTGTTATTGGCCAAGACAGCAACATACACAAATTCATCAATTTATGTTCCTTCCTTATCAATGCTAAAGGACAGCTTTATTGGGCTGAAGTTTAGCCAAACAAGATAGCTGGAATGCTTTATAAATCATGTATTTATTTTTCCTCACACTGACTTATCAGCAATAAAAGGATTGGGAAGAAGGGGATCACATATTCAAAGTACTAACCACTAGATAGTTTCTTATAAAATTTCCAAATCTTTGATTAAATTCAAGCGAGGATTTCACCAAGAAATTCCTCAAGCCCTACATGGCATAGGCCCAGGGTACCTGCAGGACCACCTACTGCCGCAAACATCCTCCCGGCGCCCGGTCCTCTCTCACAGGGTTGGTCTCCTCGGAGTGCCCTCAGCCAGACAATGTCGGCTGGCGGCACCCAGAGGGAGAGCTTTCTTTGTGGGAGCGCCGACCCTGTGGAATGATCTACCCGTAGAACTTCGGACCACCCCAGATCTTTGCTCCTTCCACTGCGACCTGAAGATGTGCCTTTTTTACCAAGCAGGCTATGGTTGGCCATTTTAAAAATATTCTTAATTATTATGCTTAAATTGTGGAATTTTAATTTTTATGATTGCCTTTTTTAATTCTTAATCTTTTAATCTTTTAATGTGTTAATGTTTGTGTTTTAATGTCTTAACGTGTTATGTTTTTATGCTTGTTGTATATGTCTTGTGTATATTTGTATGTATGTTTTTTATATGTTTTTATATGATCTATGTTTTTATTGTGAGCCGCCCCGAGTCCTTAGGGAGAAGGGCGGCATAGAAATTAAATTAAATTAAAATAAAATAAAATCTTGATACTAAATGATGCTTTAATTTAATACGAATTGAAGTGCAAGTGAGTTTTTCTTCTACACCTTAAAATACAGAATATGTTATCATTTCCTTGAAGGTTTGCCCTAAGAAAACTGATAAATTAACTAGTCTTAATTTCAAATGTATTGTAATCTTTAAAAAAATAAATCAATTATGCTGTGCTTGAGTTTCATTTTGATTTTCAGATTAACATTAGAGAAAAATTACATGGCAAGTCTTACCATTGAACAGAAAATGAGAGTAATATTTGAATGTGTTATAGGACTGCTGCATTAATCCAAAATTAGGGTGAACAGCCACATGTTTGCTGCTATCAAAATTCCATGACTGAGAGATTAACTGGCTACGGAACTTTAAAATGAGGCTAAAGATGCTATGAATTATATTCATCACAGGGGCTGCCTTTTCAGTCAATAATCCTCTGTCAAGAAAAAAGCAAAGATATATTTTAAACATATACCAATGTGAAATTAACTGACAGCAGCAATGCAATCTCTCTAACTTTGTAATAGATTTTAAAACTATGCATCAACAGTTATAAGAACATGCTTTAAGTCTGGAAACAAAGAGAATATTTAAAAAAATCTAAAAAATCTCAGCTCATTGCTTCTTAAACATCTTGCTCTCAGAACCCTTTCCCACTTTTAAAAATTAAAGAGCTGAAAAGCAGCTTTTGTATATATATTTATCATTCGCCATATTCAGAATTAAAATTGACTGATTCACAAAGTATTTATTATTGAATCATATAAAAAAGTATACTAACCCCATTAGATACTAACCTTTTGTTCATAAAAACCTCCAAATTTTTAACAAATAAAAAATAGTAAGAGTGTAATTGATTTACATCAAGGATGTCAAACTTTCGGCCTGTGGCCCAGATGCATCACGCACTTGTCATGCCCCCCCCCCCCAATTTAGCGAAGAAGAAAGTCACGATATGTGATGACATGAGTTTGACACCCCTGATTTACATTTTGTAGATATCTTCAATATCTGGAAAATAATTGTACTTTTGTGAACCAGAAAAGGCCTGGTCATCATTAGAGTCATCATTACTGTAAGGACAGTCATTACAGAGAGGATTGGGGAAAGAAACCACTTGTGCAAAGGATCCTAAGTATATTTATTTGATTTTTATTTATCATTTATTAGAAGCCCTTTGGGGAGACCTATTATCCTAAAAGGATATAAATTATTGTAATTAATCAATCATCAAATAGGCTCTAGGATTCAAGCAATATAAATTTATAAAAACTTCCAAGAGAAGAAGCCACAAGTGGTTCTGTACTAGGGTGGCTACGGTCCAGATTTCTCCTCAGAACATACACAGACTGACTTTTTAACAATCTTAAAGAAATTATTTCTGCTAGTTGAAGTACTTTTTTAAGATTCTCTTCATTCCTGCAATGCAATACAATCAAATACTTTCTGTGATCCATCAACACCCAATGCATCTGTTCTGCTACCTTATTATAGTAGAAGTAAACCCAAACCAAGTCACTATAATGAAAATCCATGTTTATCCAACCTTTTACTTACATGAACACTACTGATCAACATTAGCAGACAAGTTATGCAGCTTCCTTACCGAAAGATTGCTTTGTTGAGATATTCTGCATGTGTTCTGTAAATTTCTTCCAAGTTCCCCACAGAAGACAATTTATTCCCAAATTCACACCAAGTGACATGCAAAATCTGATTGGCAATATAACCTTGAATAACTTTAACAAAATGCTGCATTTCATGCTTATAAAGCTGCAGTTGTCGAAACTGGACTGAGTTCGATGCATGTTTTACTAATGCTGAAAAACAAATATTACATTTACACATTCAGTCACAGGGTCTGAAAATGCAGTTATTTATTTAAAAATGAGAAACGGTATTTTAGAAGCCGAATTTAAAAGAAAAAAGGATAAATATAATTTAAGGTACTTACTGCTAAAGTGTAATAATGTTGAATAAAATATCACATAATCAATAGAATGCAAAATTGCAAAAATACTTCAATGGAAAAAAAGAAATATTTGGCAAAAGTACGCAAATCACTTACCAGTTCGCTTTAAGTGGAACCAGACATCTTTAAGAGTCCATACCATATGTTTCAGCTGTAGCAGGAAGGAGAATATCTTGTTATATTTATTCATACAGTTTTCAGTAATTACAATATTTAAGGGCCAGTCAACCTAAAAGAAAAAGAAAATAATTCTTATTGCATACGAATCTATATTTTGCAACCTTTTGAGATAAAAAGTTTAAAAACAACACAAATATGCATTTATAAATAGTATCAGGAAATATTCAGAATCAATTATTCTGATAAATCAATCATAGCTTTAGAACAACAGCCCCCAAACCGTTTGGGCACCAGGGATGGTTCTGTGGAGAGAAGCTTTTCCAGAGGGAGAGGGAGGGCATGGTTTTGTATTCTGTCTGCATCCCACAGATAGGGATTCATTTGTTTCTGTGGTCCAGTTTTTGACATGCTGCAGCCCAGTGGATCAGGCTGGGGATCCCTGCTTTAGAATACAAGTCGAAAAGTTCCATGGGCATCTCACCTTGTATCGTAGGTCCAAGCAGGCTAGGGCATCAGGAGCATTGGGTTTGAACATGTCTGGGAGGTACTTCAGTGCAAAAGAGAGGTTAGAAGCCAAGTGACTGTCTCCATGAAGACTGTACTGAAGTGCCTTATTCAAGATAGAATTGAGGACTAATGGATTCAGAAGTTCACCAGGTGTCTGTCCTGATCCCAGCTTGAATAAGAAAATAGCATATTAGACGCTGAGAATTCACTGGATGTAAGCAGAAGTTAAGCATACTGATTTATTACCAGAAAATCTCCTTGGACCAGAGTTTCCTATAATGCAAAGTTCCAAGAGTGGCTGTTTGCTCTTGACCATCATTGGAAACATAATTATGAAATGGCTATTTTCTGACCTATTATCTGTTTACATCTTGGCAAGTAGATATAATTCAATACCTTTTCAAAAAGCAAATCGCTGAGTGATTGAGCAAATTCTCCATCTTCCATTAACAAAAAATGCCTCAATGCTTCAAAATGTTTCTCAACATTCAATTCCACAAAATAATAATCCACGATGGCTTTGTTCACAAGGGAAACACTAGAAAAAAGAATTAGATGATCCAAATTTTAAAATGTAGAATCATTAAAATTCTCTGCTCATCATAACAGGGAAGACACAAAACCATGATAAGCTAGACTAAGATAAAGTGAACTGAATCATAAATCAAGCTGTGAAGTGTATTTTAAAAAATGACCTTTTTGATCCTGTATATAGAATTAATGGTTAGTTTCTAGAAAAGAACTTACTAGAATAGTTCAACATCCTTTGGTTGCTTTTCAAGTAAGGATGGACCATGTGTGTTGAAAATAAAAAGTTCCTTTCAAATATACCTCGTTTTTCACCCTAACTCTTCATCATATTTGTAAGTAATTCCTTTGGCCTGATGAAGAAAAGACTGAAGAGGAAATATGCTATGACATTCATAGATCTAATACAAGTTATTATATGATATATGATATGATATACGTTGTTTCTGCAGTAATCACTAAATTGTCTATACTATTGACTCAATAAAAGGAGGGGAGATGATAATTTGTTTGTCCTTAACAAAACAATGTGAACAGCAGAACAAAGTATTTTTTGACTTAATAGTTCCAATACTACTTACTGAGAAACTAAGGGGGTAGTGATTGACCGTTTCATCAGCACTGGAAGTGATAAGAGCTCACTTAGTTGTACAGCTGTTTCATCTGTTGCTGATTGTACTGAAGGATCCACAGGGAAAGTGTAGGATCTGGGGATCATGTGATGTAAGAGATGGGAAACTGGAAGCTCAGCTGTATTACAGATAAAACAAAAATTTGTAAGGCGAAACATTATTTTTAAATATTATCTAAAGGTAAAATATAATAAATCGAACAATCAATATGTAACAATCTGTAGTTTGCACTCACCATCTACTTAGTATATAGATAACAACCATAAAGCAATGGAAGTAATTATAAAATGTTATTCAAAAAGTTGAAAACTGAATGGAATCACAAATGCCAAAGAGTAGAAAGATTTACAGTAAATTAGATTATTAATCATGGGAAGAAAAAAGGTACACATAAACATAATTTAGCACATGCTTTAACCACCACCAACAAAAACATTGCCTTAGTTAGTGCATTATTCCTGTATATCTTTGCGTAGGAATTCTGGATAAAAATTTCTAGTGAATTATGAAACTCAAGTGACTCATGAAGCTACAAGAATGGATATTTGTCATTTCTACACAACAGAAGTATTTTTTATTTCACGTTCAAAATCACTGAGAAAAACAAATTGCCAAAGTTTTACAGTAAAGGTGACAACTTGTGATCTTCCACATATTATTAAATATATTAGTATGAGATAATCATAACAACAGTCAGACAGGGATACCCCAAATCAAATTTTCAAGGATTTTCTCTTCTGGATCATCTCTAGAAGTTAAACCTAAACCAGAAGCAAGTTAAAGTGTTCCAGATAAAATTTGGGGTGGGCTATGTTTGGAGCATTACACCGAGTTTCCAAAGTGGTTTTCCAGGAAAACATCCAGAATAGGTACATTTCTCATAACATTCAGCTCTGCACAACCTTCGTCAGAGATTAACAGAGTTGTACATTTTTGCAGTCCCTAAAAGACTTACAGGTCATGCACCAAAGTTTTACATACTGTAGTGGCTGTACAAAGAAAAAAGCAGCATGTTAAACCTTGACATATTACTGAGCCTCTCTTCTCACAGCCTTTAGAATTAAATCAAATTAGAATTAAAAAAAAAGATTTTAAATACTCACCCTCCCTAAGCTAAACAAAGTTAATGGTCAACTGATGTAGAATATCTACAGCAAATGTGACCAACCCACAGGCAGCATGCAGTCCTGAAGAGCTAGTTATGTGGCCCCACAAGATTGTAAACTTTTAATACTATTATGTGATGTTTTTTAGTGATACTATATTATTTATTTTATATGTGGCCCAAGACAAATTCACTCTTCACTCAATGCAGATCAGGCAAGCCAAAATATTTGGATACCCATGATCTAAAAATCATAAACTCCTCACCCTTGAACTACTGAGTTATAGGTTAGCAACACTCAGAATTATCTTCTTTGAAAGGCTGTATCATATCAAGCAGTTACATTATCTTAATGCATCTCACTTTGAGACTACTCACACATAAATTCATATTGATCCTGATATTTTTCCAGGCAATATTGATTAGATAAGGCTTGCAGGTAATCATCTTCTTTCTTCCACATAGCAATACCAGTGCTTCCTCCTTCTTGGTTTTCAGACACAATAACCTCAGAGACAGAAGTTTGCTGAGTCACAACACACAATGAGGTTGATTTTTCAGGTTCTTCTACCTGATGAAGAAGAAATGTTGGTATTATAATGTTCCTTCAATTGGTATATTTATGTAGTCTCAATTCATTTTTTTAAATTCTAAAATATTCAAATCAACGTAAAAATATAATGGAATAAAAACAGAAATTTCCCCAGTTTCCATAGTGCAAAAAAGTTAGTTTGCTCCCATAAAGGTAAAGGTTCCCCTCACACATGTGCTAGTCTTTCCCAACTCTAGGGGGTGGTGCTCATCTCCGTTTCAAAGCCGAAGAGCCAGCACTGTCCGAAGACGTCTCCGTGGTCATGTGGCTGGCATGACTAAAAGCCAAAGGCGCATGGAACACTGTTACCTTCCCACCAAAGGTGGTCCCTATTTTGCTACTTGCATTTTTTACATGCTTTCGGACTGCTAGGTTGGCAGAAGCTGGGACAAGTAACAGGAGCTCACCCGGTTATGCGGCAGTCTAGGGATTCGAACCGCTGAACTGCCGACCTTTCCATTGACAAGCTCAGCATCTTAGCTACTGAGCCACCGCATCCCTCTTTGTTCCCATATAAATCAAAAATTAATTTAAATTAAACATATTAGCATTAATATCATCACATGGTCTCTGAATCATTCCTTAAAATCGCTAACTCCCTAGCTAGCTAGTTGTAGAAGAATCCCATTTTAATGCAAAAGAGACAGTGGAAGATAATTAATATCCTCACCTCTGTTTCTTTCTGTTGGTCAACTGCTCCTTATGGAAACAGCAGACTCCATAGTTACACACTGATGCTGGCATTGCTAAGCAAAATCAGCTCAATGAAGCAAAGCATGCTAAGCAGCAATAGCCAAAGCAGCAATATCAGAATACTACTACTCTATATAAGTTTTTCCTTGCTGGCTTAGCCTTAAAAGCCTCTGCCAAAATGGTGATTGGAAAGTCAACAGTCCTTTGCATTTTGAAACAGTACAAAAAGATGTGATTCATAAACTGATTCTTCTCACCAGGAAAGGCTGAAGATCTTCAATATCATCTCGGATGACCACTATATGAAAGAAGAAATATTATGTGGGGGAACAGAAGAAATACATAAAATTCATATACATAAATTGAAGGTCCTTTTTGTATTCAGTTTTTATATTTCAAATATTTTATTTTTTAGCCATACTGTATATAACTTTACTGCCCACATAATCAAGGAGAAGAAACATCAGGATAATATATTTTGGAGCCATATCTTAGTTCAGTTTTAGTATAGTTCTTAATAATATTGTAATTTTGGATTTTAATATTTCAACATTTTTAGGTTGTTTTATAACCTGTAACCTCGTTTTTGTTGCATAAACAGCTTTCAGCTATTAAATGCCATTCATCTTCCATTTATTTTATATAAGGGGGGCATTCTTAAGATTTGTTTAATTCAGACCAGTTTTAATGGTCTGATACCTGACAAATCTTTAATTTTGTTACATAACCTCCCCAGACATGACCTTCTGACTGCTCCCTTCAATTACGAAAAGTATTGGGGATTGTAGCCCACCATATTAAAGAGCAACAAGTGGGATAAGGGTTGTGCTTAGGAAACTCAGATGATTTCCACTCAGCTATTTGACTTCTTTAAATTCAAGAGATTTCTTTAGTAGCTATATCATTATATATTGGTATATGTCACTCACCCTGTTCTTCTTCCCCAAAGCTTTCTTCTTGTATTTTATCCAAGTTAGCTAACTCAAGGTCAGATGGTCTTGTTTCTTGTTTTCCTCCTTTCCCATCAGAGAATCCCCCATTGTATAGAAATGTCTGTACTGTACAATTTGATGCAGGACCACAACCTGCTTTAAGATGAGGTATTGGATCACTGTCAGTTGAAGGAGTCCATTCGCCCAGTTGAATACTGGACTGGGATACATGACCAAAGGTGCTCCATCGAGGCTTTGAACTCTCAGAATCCGAAACCAGCTCTCCAACTTTAAAATGTGACTCAGAGGCATGGCCATGGACATTCCACCGAGGTCGAGAAAATAGACTTTCAGAAACATTTTCTCCAGTACAGATACTGGTATCCAAAATGTCCCCCTGAGTGTTCCATCGAGTTCTCGTGGCTTCTACCTTTGGCACATATACACCAATCTTTATATTAGCATCTGAAACATGACCATGAATATTCCACCTGGGTCTCGAGGGCTCTACCTCAGAGGCATATTCTCCAACAGGAATATGAGCTATGGAAACATGTCCATGGATGTTCCAGCGAGGTCGGCGAGGCTGTTCTTCAGAAGCATATTCTCCAACCTTGATGTGTGCATCTGAGGAATGCCCATGTGGATTTGAATGTGGTTGGGAGAGTTCTGTATGAGGAACGTAGCCTCCTATTTTAATACTTCCATCAGATATGTGGCCATGAATGTTCCACCGAGGTCTCCTGCTTTCAACATTGAAAACATTTTCACCAACCTGAATGTGGCTTTGTGAAACTGAAGGCCTGAGAACAGTGTTAAAGTCATATTCATTATCCAGAGAAGCATGGAAGACTGTTTCTCCTTCTGGCAGACAATTACTTTCCTTTCTTTGATCACTTAAGGAGAGATCTGAACTGATATTTTCCAAAGCTTCATCCAATACGTTTGTCTGTTGCGTTGTTTGGAGTATTTCTTCCTGAGGTTTTGGCAAAAAATCTTCAAAATTCAGACCAAGCTCAGACATACTTTTTGAAAGTGTTGCCATCTGATCACTACAGGCAGTTTGAGAAGCAACTTCTGCTTCTTCCGATTCAGAGTAGTCCGTAGGCTGCACATTTAGGGGCTGTTTTAATTCCAATGACTGATCATTTGAAATGTAATTTGTCAGTTCAGATTTTGTATCGCTTCCCATGTCCATAATCTTTTGATGGTCAGACTCTAAAGAAGTTACCTTAAGTGCAAAAATTGAAAATAATTACATTAGAGTTGGAGCAAAGCATTGAAAGGGGTACATTGCAATATGTACTGGTATAATAAAGTACACCCTGAAAGCATTATGTTTTCTGTACCAAACTAATCTTAACTTTTGTTAATATTGAAACTTTATCCCATTTTTACACTTTTGAACAGGAAAAGTTATGGCTTTTTAATAACACAGAGCTAAATGATACTTTTTGTAGTTGTAAAAATGGCTATTGTCAAGTACCAATCTATGATAAAATGTCTCTTTTTACTAGACATTTTACTAGCTTTTAAACTCTGGCCCCAAGCCATATATGTAAGAAGTACCAACCTGAAGATCAGCATCTTTCCCTTGGCCTGCAGCTAGCATAACCTGTTGACTTTGGTCTTCTGGAATTATATTTACTTTTTTCCTGTACTTTCCACCAGGAAGTTTTTCAAGCATGTCCTAAACATAAAATAGAAATATTAATGTTTGTAATAAGTAGGCTCAAAGTGATTTAAAAAAAGAAAGAAAAGTATCAGTACCTCAATATGTTTTTGATCTTTTAAAAGAAAACTGAGACGGGCTGCTTCCAGTTTATGTCTCTGAATTCTCCATAATGCTTTTTTTTCTCTACGAGCTGCATCTTCAGACAGCTTAGTATAATGGTCAATTAACTCTTGTCTAAATGGAAAGGAAAAAAAAATACCACTGGTGTGTTAGATCAAAGATACTATTAAAGCAGAGAAAACTAGCAAAGTTGATTAATACAAATTGCATTACTTCCAAAATAAATTCAGCCCAACGGTCAAAATCAATGAGCAAGGTAGACGTTCATGGAATTCAATTTAATGAAGTTACCTGTAATATAATTACAGTGTTCAAAGTTTACAAAATAATTGCCCAAAAAAATCTATCCTAACTATAAGCGAATTTATAGAATAAAAAACACAAATGCCATGTCTTGCTGTGTCTTCAGAAGGCAAAATACTCTTTCCTACTCAATCAATATACAGCACTTAATATTGTTCTATCATAGTTCTGTACTGTAAGTAAAAATAGACTTCAGTTGGTACTTTTGTGTCAGCTTGTGGTAACTATATTGTGTTCTTTTAATTGTTTACTCTGATTAGTGGTGCATGATCCACTAGATTGGCTGAATTCATTACTACATTTGACAACTCCACAAACAAAAATATGGCATAGTAGGACCATGCAAGACTTCAGATTTGATTTGGACGAAGTGTTTCAGAACAGCTTAGAACAGGAATGCAACCTCTCTCTACCAACTCATGAAAGCAACTGCTTCTGTTTCCATTTAATGAGCAGCAGAGAGGTGCTGCATTTGCATTTCTGCATATTTCAAACCATCTCTTTTTAAGCTATGCATTCAATGATTGAAGAGATTTTTAGTATTAGCATAAAAAATAAACATTCTTGTGTATGCTAAACTAAATCTGCTCTTGATCACTGAAAAATCTGAACATGAAATACTTTGATTTGTTTACCTTGCCCTTTTCTCTAAATCTTCTTCTAAAGCTTTCAGTCTCTTCTCTCTCTCTCTGAGTTCCCGAGCATAACTGAAATCATCATCAATTTCTTCCTGTTTCAGAGTACGTCGACGCTACCGAAATATTCAGAAAGATTTTCAGAATAATTTTCCAAGACCATAAACTGAATTATATATTTTTTCAGGCAATATATATCCATCCATCCATCCATCCATCCATCCATCCATCCATCCATCCATCCATCCATCCACCCACCCACCCATCCATCCATCCATCCATCTATCCATCCACACACAGCTGCTAGTGAAAATGTACATTTCAGATGAATAAAAACATACCTCTTGATCTTTTACAAATTGTTCTTTCAACTTCTGAAATTGTTCACGTTTTTTTACATCAAGTGCCATTTTTTCTGATATCTGTTGATCTAAAAATAAAATTAAAATACATATTTTTATAAGAAAAAAGCACAGAAGAAACTCAACTAGACTGCAAAGACAAGTATGAATTACCAGTTATGGCTTTGAGAGCTTTGCTAGCTGTTTCTCGAGCATCAGCAATTAACTCCTGTTTCTCAATTTCCATGCACAAAACCTAGGAGAAAATCCACATGATTTTCTGTAATTTCCAAATGTTATATCATATCATAAAAGGAGACATACATTAAATAAATTAGAAAATTTGAAATTCAAAATGTTATCACTCAGAAACCAAAATCTTGTCTAGATTGTCTAGATCCTGGACAATTGAAACAATAAGGGAATGAAACAATTTCCATTCTGAAATTATTCTGTTAAATATATTTACCTTTTCTTCCTTGCTGATGGTACTATAGCGAGCAATTCTTTCCATTCGACCTACATAGACTGCACAATCTTTCTCAATCTCTTTTAACTCATCAAGGGAGAAAGTTACAGAAATCCGAGGAACAGGAATATCAGACCAGCATATGTAGTGCTGCAAAAATAGAAATATTAAAACCAACTTTGCTTTTAAATTATACAGCTTTTACTTTTCACTAGCCACATACATTGTTTAAAGGCCACAATCCTATACTTTCTGAATCTGATGGGCTTTATTCCTCCTGTAACCGTAGTCTTTTAGCAAGTGTTTCTACTACGAAGAAGATAAAGAAATAATCTAAAGCAAGCAATGTAAAAGATATTCTGACCACTCGTTATAAAAAAAAATAGTTTTTAGTAACCTGCAAATAAAATGAACTCTAGGTTTTCATGGAAATCATGGTACAAAAGGCAACAGGATGTGAAATCCCTAAAACACATAGAGCAGGGATCTCCAAACTTTGCAACTTTTAGACTTGTGAACTTCAACTCTCAGAATTCCTCAGCCAGGAATTCTGGGAGTTGAAGTTCACAAGTCTTAAAGTTGCCTAGCTTGGAGGATGCAACTGGACCTTATAAGAAGACAAAAAGAATAGCCATGCAAGCTGGCAATTCCTTACTATAACAGCCTGAAGTTCTTGCCATCATCAGCAAAGATAAAGGATAGGACAGAACAACTTACATGATTTATCAAATCCAATGCCAATTATAACCTCCTTCTGGTACATATGGGAATAAATAATACTGCAAAAAACAGCCAGAACTTCCACCTATGTTGAACAAGATTGGTCACGCACATGAAAGTAGTATAAATAAATAAATAAATTGGGGTGAATGGGAGAAATCTGCTTTCTGGGACCGCAATCTGAGTTGTCTAGATGGTAGATTGTTGGCACCTAACAAGGATTGGTAAAAAAAAATATTTGGACAAAGCATGGCAAGGTTCAAAAGGCTTGAAACTAAATCCTCTGCAAAGCAAAAATAAAAATGCTGAAGAACCACAGAAAGATTTGTGTAATGCAGAAATTGTGCTTCTTAAGCCACTCAAAGAAAACTGAGACGCAGCATTAGTTCATCACGTTCATGCCCTTCATTAGTAAGTACTAATGTTTGGAGTATGGAAATAAACATGAGTTCTCAATACAGAATATGGAAGGTACAACAGAGGCTGAGTGAAATGACTATGTCTGCAACACAGCAAGCGAATTATACTATTTATTCAAAAGGAAACAGAAGCAATACAAAGCAGGGAAGAAGAACTGTAAATATTAACCCTGCTTAGAGACTACAAGAAGCAAGGAAAAGATGTGGACAGTATCTTCCAAAAGGAAGCATGTCTCTCAATAAGGGATAAAACTGTATTCATGGAAGACTTATTTCAATATTCATTAGCAGACAAACTCTACCAAGATGTTTCCTCCAGAAATTCCTGATTGTATTGCTGACATTTTTTTTTCTTCAAAAGCTGAAAGAAGGTATAAGAAAATCA
>JANHFM010006965.1:40264-51366 GCA_032468115.1 Grayia smithii
TATTCATGTTTATATTGTATTTATCCCAAATGGTTTTTATTGGACTATTTATTGTTGTTTAACCTTGTGAGCCGCCCTGAGTCCTACGGGAGAAGGGCAGCATATAAATACAATTATAAATAAATAAATAAATAACCAGGTTAAATCCCAAATGAAATGTAACAGTTAGGCTTATCATGAACAAGGTTCTGCTTGCTCTAAGCACCTCATTCTTCCTGCACTTTGTGAAGAAGAGTTTTGTACAACTGGGATTTAATTGAACAGCATAAGAGTAAGAACAAAAGGCATTTTTTTCTTCCAAAACAGAGGACATACCAGACTTTACTAATAGATATTAGGTAAAAAGAAGACTATATGCAACCAAATTAATAATAAAAACTGCAAGTGCATTACCTGAAATACAAGCCCTTTTTTGTATGATGAGTCCAGGACTGGTTGAACAGAAAAACGGCTCAGACGTGTGTAATAAGTTCCATATTCAGCCACTTCTGACAGTAGACAGTTCATACTCTCAGGTGAAGTTCCAGATACATAAATGCCTTGTTTCACTACAAATATCTGAACTGCCTATAAAGGTGGGAAAACAGTAATAGGAAATTACTAAAATGCATAGCATATAATATACCATGTTTCCCCGAAAATAAGACCCTGTCTTATTTTTTTGAACCCTGCAATAAGCGCTTGACCTTATTGCCATGCACTCAAAAGCCTGATTGGGCTTATTATCAGGGACGTCTTATTTGGGGGGAACTTTATTTACTAAACAAATGCATGTCCTCATAAATCCAATTGTGTATAGTTAAATGTACTATTTTTATATTAATTTTTAAAATAAAAAACTGAATACTGTTAATAATTTTAAGAAAATACTATCTCAATGCTAAATATTAATTTGACATTGTAAGAATATATAAGATTCTAGTAAAATTAAATACATTTTAAGTAATTTAAATCTGTATTTTAATTCAATAGGAAGGTTTTACTATCTAGGGCAAGGGGCTGCAACCTGTTTGGAAGTGGGCTGCAGAAGTGGTAGGTGCGTGCACACATGCACAAAGCTGCATTTGTGAAAGTAATGTGCACACACATGAAACTATCCCCCTCACACCCTGCCTCCGCCAGTCTGTCAAGCCAAAGGTTTGAGACCGTTGATTAAAAAGAGCACTAGAACATTTCTTTTCTATACGTTCCTGTGAAATGTCTTTATAATAAAGAAATTATTGCCTAAATCAAAGTTAAGTCAAAGTTATGCCCATTAATATTTGATAATATATTTTTAAACCATTAAAAAGAATCTGGACAGTTTATGAAATTACTTGTAATAATTAAAAAGTAGAGCAATTTAAAACATTAGTAAGTAGCAACAAATTAACTTAATAATGTGAGTATTTAAAATCAGCAACCAATGTATTATTTTCCAGAGTATAAGACTGGGTACTTACATAGTTCAATTGCTTTACTTAGTGGGGTTTTTTTCTAATCATGTCTTCCAAGAGTATGTAAAATGTAGGAGCAGTCCAATGTCCATTTCCATTTATGGAAACATCTTGCTTGAGAAGAACCATTCTCCTTCCACTATACCTCCTCACCAGCAACAATCAACATTTATTTCAGGATAGAGGACTCTTTTGAGTCACCTTAGAAGTATTGGGAGGTAGGTAGGACAAGTATTGCAAAAGAGACAGGGAAAATAAGGTCCATTTTGTGAACCAGTCTCTATGCTCACAATATGGTGCTGTTCCTAAATCAGTGGTATTAAACCAGAGTTCCTCAACCTTTCCGGCTTTGTGGACTGGTGGGGAAGAAGAGAGGGGATGGTTCCAGGCAAGCAGTAGGGAACAGCACACACGCTTACTTACTTGCTCACGCAAATGGAGATGCACGCCTGTTCACTCACCCGCTTCTACAGCCCAGTTCAAAATGGCTCACAGTACAATAGTGGGCCATGGGTTGGGGAACTTTGCATACTTTGCTTAGGCTACTTTTCCAGCATAATATAATGCAAAATGCATATATAGATTTTTCAATTAAAAATAAAACTTATATACTATATCGAAATGTTATACCTGATTAAATGAGAAAGAAGTGGATACAACTCCAATAAGAACATTTAACACATCTTTAACAATTTCTGGTTCTTTTACTAATACACGCTGTGGTAACTGAAATTTAGTACTGCTGAAAAGTTGCAATTCTTGTTCTCGAAGTCTGCAAAATTTGTCAAAGGCTTCTCTTCCAGCTTCTGAAAGATATGGCTCCTCTTTTTTCCCCGGTGGACTGTCAGGAAAAACCACAAAAATGTAAAAACTAGAAGTCTGATTTACCTTTGAAACCGAGGCCGTTTGCCTCAAGAAAACTATTATTGACAAAATCATGTATAACATATACGGTTTTCCTTTTCTGTTTGACCTTCAGTATAGCCAAGCTATGAATTATGCATAAGTGTCCACTATGTTATAAAGAGATGTACATTACAAGCTGTTTTCAATTTACTGGCATCTAGCATTATGACCCACAATTTCTTTTGAGTAAATGCCTTTTTATTAAATATTATTTAATGCCTGTTGCATTAAATATAGTCTAACAAAAAAGAACAAATGAACTAATTTTAATTTCTTTGGCAAATTAGTCTTATTTTATTTGTATGTCAGTCAACCTCTGCTTTTTTTGGGTGGGGAGGTTGAAAGTCAACTCATTTACCAGTATATAAAATAACTTTTAAAGGATTTGAATTCAAATGTTCTGTATATTTATGAAACATTGAACAATTTTCTTCAGCACTGCACTAGTAATTATGATAATTTAAAAAATGGTGATTAGTTTAACAATTTTCTAGGTTTTTTTTTAAAGTTATACTTTTAGAAAATGCCAGATAAGATACATTATATTATGAATCCTGTTACTATGCATTCCTTTTCATCAACAATTATGTATCATCCAAAGGAAAGCCAATTTTCATGTCGTTTATCAGTTTTCCTTTACTACTATAGCCTCCACACTATTAGGTGTGCAACTCCACACATTTCATGTGTTTTGCCCCTACCAAAAATGTAAAGAGGAAGGAAACATAACTGAACAACTTAGATATGAATGTGATATTTTGGATCCAAAGACTGCCATTCTCCAGTTTTCCATTCATTGCAAACAAAGAGATTTTAGTTGTATATCAGCAAAGTAACTCTGGAAATTGAACTGTAGTATGAAACCTAATAAAAAGACTTGGAACATTGTTGTACTAATCACAGCAGCCTCCTGGCCCAAAATAGCTCATTACAACAAGCACTTTTTAAAAATATAAAGCAAAATACTTACAATCCAATTCTTTCCCAGCACCGTCGTTTACTAGGTCCATAAGTAAGTGCTGCCTCCCAGAGATCAAGATCTGGTGTCACACTTGGTTCTGATTGAGAGTCTGGAGTGAGATTGGATGCTGACTGGAATCCTTCATCTTCAGAAGGATCAATACTTTGGGGAACCTGCAAATATAAACTCCTTTACTGTTCCTGTATTACTATTTTTAACAATTGTGCTTTGGGATTGTTCTAATAAAAGTAGAGCTTATAACAAATTGTTTAAATTAAAATTAATTCTTAGATTTTGTTTGTATCTAACTTTCTATATAAATATCTCATATGAGACAATATTGCTACACTATAACATTCAAACAGGAATAAATACTATCAATAAATGAGAACAATAAAACATTTTAGAACTCTAAGTTGTTGTGAAATATTGGTTGATGTGTCAGAAGTATATTACTGGACAAGAAACGTTTTGTAATGTTGAGACAGGGACAAGGCATACTGATCTTCTTAAGTATATTTATGTGAATCACCTTATACTTCAAGATGGAAACATACAGAATCAGATCAGAGGGATGCATAAAAGTGAAAATATACATTTTTGTCTTTGTTTATCCTTCCAATGAGCTAATAATTGGGGAATTGCAGAGGTAGAGCAAATGGAGACAGTGGTGCTTCTTAGCCAATGTCATCTGCATTCTATAGAGGAAGTATAAATATCCATGAGTTCATTAAGACCAATATTGCCATAGACAAAACAATCTTATACCTTGATTGCAAGTCCAGACAGATCTGCATTGTCAGGCACTGGTGGCAAATCCAACTTGATGTCCATATCATATGTACGACTGTGAATGAGAGCACCAAAGAGCGAGACCCGAGTTTCTCTCTCATATCTGTCCCCCATTGAACAATTCTGTGAAAACAGTTCCACCATAGGAAGACCTGTACCAGGTGCTGCCTCCATTATCTGCAAGGTCTTTTGAATTGTATCATTACATTGAAGTTCTTCATTTGCAATAAAAGCCTGCACATCTGCTTCAAATATGCTAACATCATAATAATCATAACCTTGATATTTAGTGTTTCTTCCTACATATTTGTTATTCACGAAATAATCCTTTTTGAGGGGTGAACAATGTGGCGGCCCAGTTCCTGCAAGCTGTACCAGAAAATCTAAAATAGAAGTAATTTCAGTAAATGGTAAGCAAGTAGACTTTTCCAATTCCTCTATAAGTTGCTCCAGCCTGTCTGCTTCTAAGCTCAGTCCAGCAACTCTCAAGTTGAAAGACAGCATTAATATTTTGTTTTTCACAGGGAGTTTAGAAAAATTTGATTGAGAAACTTTGTGGGTTTCATCCAGAAAAAGATTAGCAAACAAAGTATTATATGCAATCTTTTTGAGACTTTTCCTTGAAATTTTTTTGTTGTTCTTTCTTTTATTCAAATGGACCTTTGTTGACACAGATACTATGTGAGCCTCACACAAGTCACCAAATAGTTTTGTAATACTCTCCATGGTCCCATCAGTTATGAATATCCACAACTCAGAATGAATCCAGCACTAATAGTCAAACAAGCATTGATCTGTGTTCCTAAAAAAATGAAAGAAAGAAAAATTATTAACCTAATTAATGCTGTCTCTATTGATTTTCTCTTCATTATAAAATTAACAGCCAAGACTTTGGTAATCTCCCATTATTAGATAGCAAGTAGCAAGTAGCAAGAATGTTGCAAACGTAACACTGTCATAGCAGCTCAGGTAACTATTAAGGTTTTTGTTAGAGTAATAATCTATTTTAAATCTTTTAGTCTAATTAATACACAAATCTTTAATCAAAACTTGCTACTCTTTTTTCAGAAGCTCCTCGCCACATTTTGTATGTGTGTGGGAACTACATGTGCGCACTTTGGGGTTAGTTTTTGACTCCTGGTGACAGCCTGGTCAAGTCTCTACTTATTTTAATTAGGCTACGACACTATTTTCTGCAATTTCTTTCAAGATGCCACTTATTCATATTTCTTGGCAAAACATTAACTATAAAAACAATGCAAGAGAAAAAGGGGCGAGTATGATAGTAAAGAATCGAGCGTAAACTAAATGTATAGCCTACGAAGAAAGAACACACACACACACACTTTATATAGAATCAACTGTCGGGCTTATAACCCACACTACCTAGGGCAGATGGGTTGCCAACTACAGCAAAAAAAATGAAGTATACATAACTGCGATGAAGAACTAAGAAGGGGAGAATTCAACAGCTACCCAGGCTACACATTCAATTGGAAAAGCAAAGGAATAATTGACCATGCAAACAGGGGAGCCATAGAATCCCTGGAAGCCTGTCCCCCAACAAAGGAGTCATCAATAGATTATTATGAATCATAAAGGTAAAATGCATGGCAGACAGGTATTTCTGAAGGCATGAATCAATGGCATCTATGAAAGTAGAAACCCATGGTGATAGTTGCCCATTACATTCCATGGTAGAATCAGATATTTGTGCAACATTATGAATGAATACAATCTAGGAAAATTTTATTAAATTATATGATTGGATGGGCGGGAAAAAGTCAAAGGTATATCCAAAAAAAAGGCTGGGTCATTTCAGAGCCCCAAGAATGAGTGAAAAAGGTGAAATATCAGTTTAGACAAAGGTTTGTTTGTTTCAAATATATGGCTAAGGCACAAATCAGTTCTATCACTTGGCATTGGTATTATTCATTTAAACTTAGAGATTGTATTATATTATTATCTCTGTAATGAAAAAGTTGGTCACTTTTGTTACACAATTAATATATTTTTAGTCACTTTTTAACTTGACTTGTTATTCCCCTTCCTTTTTTTCTTTTATATTAGATTAAATTTTAATGCTTGTCTTTGAATTTTAATAGAGATTTTTAAAAAATTCTGTAACTTGGCAGAGGAATAACCATAAACCTAAAAGATTTGACTGTACAGGATATGATGAAAGTTGTTAGAACAAATGAAGGATATCAAATTGACAACAGGTTTTGAATATGTGAGAGACTAGTACTTGATACTGTCAAAAATTAATCTTGGGGGGAAATGGACATGGAAGATAAAAAAGTGAACAAAACTAGAATGAAAATAAATCTGCAAGAATAAATATTAGATGCCAGTTTGTGTCCAGAACAAATGTAAATTAGATAACTTGGTACAATGATGAAGGGGAAAAGGCCATGGAAAAGAAATTGTACTGTAGCAAAAAATTGAAATGCTCTGAATTAGGGTTTACGCTGAACACTGTCAAAAACAATATAGAATGTCAGAATAAAAGCTGCAGAAGCATTTTTGATGAAAATTAAAGATGTTCTGTAAATGGATGGAGCGGCCAAAACACAGAGCCTCCAGCAGTGTCAATTTAAAGTAAAAATGACAAAATGATTTGGAATGAAACTGTTAAACAGAGGGAATTAAGAGGAGCATTTCAGAGATTTGCATGGGATGATGATAACAACCAAGAATGATACTGAAACAAATGCTAAAAAAAAATTTTAGTCTCTAAATAATGAAAAGAGATTCTATAAATCCTGTTAAGAATGATCAGAAATCAGAAAAAACAGAAATGTTTAATGAAAAGTGAGTGTTATATAAATAAAACATGAAAAAAAAAATTGGTAAACATTCTACAATGCAGAGATTTATCTCCTTGCTCTAGTATTTTTGCCAATTTTAAATTTGAAAAATAAAGCATAATTATGACTTAAAACTTTTTTAAAAAAAGAAATGGTCAGGAATGGTAAGGATGCGCCTGACGTTCGGATGTCCTTATGGACATTGTTTTATTATTTATACTTATTTTCAACTGATAACAACAGCTACCTCGCAGATTCTCTTGCCCTGCAGAGAAGGGACTACCGTAGCGTGGCGACGGGCTAGGATTCCCTAGGTGAGTAGCAATGTACAGCAATGGCTCCTCCCGCCATCGGCACGGCCCCAATGCTGGCTGGGGATGATGGATATTATAGTTCGATATCCTTGTCGTTGTCGTTGTCGTTGTCGGCGGTATCCTAGAAGCCAGCGATTTGGAAACAAAGTGGGGGGGGGGGGAAACCAAAACAAAACGCGGAGGGTTCTATGGCGTCGGAGGGAAAGCAAACCGGGCGCTGGCGGACCACAGGCCCGGTTCCAGTCTCCAGGAAGGGTGGGTCGTCCGGGTCTCGCGGCCACTTCTCGTGGATTAACCAACGGCGCCGGCCGGCCGAGCTGACTGAAAACTTAGGCAGGCAAGGAAGCCGGAGCTCCTAACCGGGCAACCGTTATTTGGGGAGTCCGCCCTTGACGAGCCTGGAGTAGCCGAGTCGAGAAGGTGCCAGTTCCTCCTCCTCTCCCAAATAAATAAATAATATTAATAATAAGCTTTCCCCACCTCCCACCCCGGTCACCAGTCAGGCAGACCTTCCGCCGCCTCCAACGCTTCAAATTCAAAGAAAAGCCGACCTACAGGGGGGGCACTGAAGGAAACGAGCAAGATTGAGGCGGAGCTAACCGCAGGAGGGAGGAGCCAGGCAGGCGCAGAAGGGCCACCTGGGAAGGGAAGGGAGGTAACGTAATAGGCGAGTGTGCTGGGATCGATGATCTCACTCCTGACAGCCAGGGAAGGAAGGTGGGGCTCCGGTGCTCAACAAGGCGGAGCGTGAAGGGCGAAGGGAGGCGATTGGCTGGCTGGGAGGCGGCGGGTGGAGCTTATGGGTTTGTATGCAAAGGCGCGCGCACCTGAAGCAGCAATTCGCCCTGTCCTATGCTGGGACGCTATCCTGTACGGCAGGGGTCTCCAACCTTGGCAACTTTAAGACTTGTGGTCTTCAATTCGCAGAATTCCTCAGCCAGCTCTGCTTGACATGAACAGACTCCACGGGTGGGTCTCTGATATCGAAGGGGTGGAAATGCAGGCAAGAGGTTTTAAGATTTTCAAGGTTAACTAACCAAGACGGCCCGGAGAAGAAAGGGGATTTGAGTTCCTGAAGATGGGACTTGGGTTTTATTTTTACTTTTTTTGATATAATGACCAGCGATGCTTGCTAATACTTAGATTAGATTGGCCTGTATATCTTTGGTTAATTGGCTAACTTTCTAGTAGTGGTGCAAATCTAAAACTGGATTAATGTGTATATCTTGGCTCAGGTTGGGATTGCGCGAATACAAAACCTATGGTTTTGTGCAGCACAGTAGATAATCCTGAATGAATTCAGTATAATTTTCATATACAAATTATATTCCAACTTCATTACAACTAGTTGATGGCCCCTGAGAACCAAATTCACTTTTATTCAGTCCCCAACACATCTTCTAAGTCTTTACTGAAAAAGTTTACAAAAATTGAATAGGAGTCCATGAACTGTAATTGCATGAACACCAATGGTGGGTTGCTCCTGGTTCGGTCCGGTTTGCGCGATCCGGTAGCGGTGACATCATGACGTCACCGAACCGGTTTTCCGCGGCCCAGACCCAGGCCCACCCGCATGCCCGAACTTATGTTTTTCAGGTAAAACCTCCGAAAATAGTTTCGAGGTTTTTCCTTGAAAAAAGTTACTGGGCATGCACGGTAGCATGCTTTAGGCGCACGCGCAAATCGTGCACGTGCAGGAAGAGAACCGGTAGTAAAGGTAAGTAGAACCCACCCCTGATGAACACATACAAGTAATGATCTTGGAAACAATATAGAACCTTTCCCTGGGGATGTTTTTTGACTTCCTAGTCCAACCTGCAATAACAGCACTCTGTGATGTCATGCTGGCCACATGACCATGGAAATGTCTGCAGACAGTGCTGGCTCAGTGGCCTTGAAACAGAGATGAGCATTGTCCCTAAAGTTGACAACTATTAACAAAAATCCACAGGGACTCCTTTCCTCCTTTAGTCCAAACCTGCAATTTCTCCAAGTACAACCAGTTCCAATCCTATTTACTTTCAGTTCCAGACTACATCAGTCAGATGCCATAATCTGCTGAGTAATATTAGCAAATATTTTTCCCCCAGTTATGGCTTCTTGCCCCAATTATTGGTCACTGCTGAAATATTTAAAACTTCACTAACATCCTAAGGATATTAGTAGTCTTAGTGCTCATACATTAAAGTTATTTCTTACACATGTAAGATAATTTCATGAGAGTTTGTAATTAAGTTTATTTAACATTACAAAAATTATACATGAGAAGTAGGCTTTACTCAGTAGTAGTTAACATTATTCAGATTTAATTTATAAACATACATGTCAGTGAGGAGTTACTACAGAAATGCAATCCCATTTGTGATTCCTATATCTTCTTTTCCTTGGCTTGAGCTAAAAATATTAACCTCCTTTTCCATATTAAAAAAGCAGAGCTGTACAGTGCTAATTGGCTGCCCCATATGTCTGCCTAATTAGAGCAGGGCCACACAAAGCCTATATATCACAACTTGTTTGCCAGAACAGTTTGTAAAGACTAAAAGGACACAACAAACCAAATAACAGAATAACAAAATAGCAGAGTTGGAAGGGACCAACTAATCCAACCCCCTACTCAAGCAGGAGACCCTATTTCAGCAATGGCGAACCTTTTTTGGCTCACGTGCCAACCAGCCCCAACCTGCGTGTGCTATTGCGCATGCGCAGAGCTGTCGCATGCCCCTCCTGTGGCGCACATGTGACTGCATCATCTGTGCAGAGCTGTCAAGTGTGCGCCCACACCAAATTGTGTGCGCAACTGCGCATGCGCAGAGCTGTTGTGCACATGCCCCCTGCGGCGCACGCGCACCTGTGCCATCGGCACATGCGCACACTGCATGCTGGCTGTCTCTCATGCATGCGCATGCACATGAGAGTGCCAAATTGCACACATGTGCAGGAGCAGGTAAGTGCGGCAACAGCTCATGTGCCGGGAGAAATGGCTCCGCGTGCCACTTCCAGCACGCGTGCCATAGGTTCGCCAACACGGTCCTATATCATTCTAGACAAGTGACTGTCCAATCCCTTCTTAAAAGCCTTTAGTGATGGAGCACCCACAACTTCTGAAGGCAAGCCATTCCACTGGTAATTGTTCTCATTGTTAGGAAATTTATCCTTAGTTCTAACCTTGATTAGTTTCCATCCATTGTTTCTTGTTTTGCCTTCTTTGGAAAATAGGTTGATCCCCTCTTCTTTGTGGCAGCTCCTCATATATTGGAACACTGCTATCGTGTCACCCCTAATCCTTCTTTTCACTAGACTAGACAAACCAAATTCCTACAACCATTCTTATGTTTTAGTCTTCAGTCCCTAATCATCTTTGTTGCTCCTTTCTGCACTCTTTCCAGAGTCTCTACATCTTTTTTATAATATGGTGACCAAACCTGGATGCAGTATTCTAAGGGTGGTCTTACCAAGGCTTTATAAATGGTATTAATATCTAATGCAACTTAGGCATCCTCCTTGATTCTCAGCTCTCCTTGGATGACCATCTGACGGCCGTGACCAGGGGGACTTTTGCACAGGTTCGCCTGTTGTGCCAGTTGCACCCTTTCCTGGACCGGGATGCATTGTGCACAGTCACTCATGCCCTCGTCACCTCAAGACTGGACTACTGCAATGCCTTCTACATGGGGCTGCCCTTGAGGTGCACATGGAGGTTCCAACTGATCCAGAATGCGGCCGTGCGGGTGGTGATGGGAGTATCCTGATACTCCCATGTAACGCCACTCCTGCGCGAGCTGCACTGGCTTCCGGCTGTCCTCCGGGTGTGCTTCAAGGTGCTGGTGTTAACCTATAAAGCCCTACATGGCTTAGGCCCAGGATATTTGCAGGACCACCTACT
>JANHFM010006968.1:21442-35195 GCA_032468115.1 Grayia smithii
CTCCCCACTCCTGGGGGAAGGATATTGCAAAATCTCCATTCCCATCCCATTCTGGGGCCAGCCAGAGGTAGTATTTGCCGGTTCTCCGAACTATTCAAAATTTCTGCTACCGGTTCTCCAAACTGCTCAAAATTTTCGCTACTGGTTCTCCCGAACCTGTCAGAACCTGCTGGATTTCACCCCCGGTTTACATGTAACTGAAGAACACTGTGTTTCTTTGAATTGTATTTAAAATTAGCTAATACTATGTAGGCTGTGGTCTGTCAACATGTATCACAATGACACTTTTCCTAACTATGGATTGAAAGTTTATATGTTATCCAGTTAATTATATATTTTAGTTATAATTATAACTGACAACAGAGTAAGATGAAAAACCAAATATTATTTGTTTATGGTATTTGCATCCAGCATACGTTTTATGTTTCAAGACTTAAAGGGACAGGTCCAAGACAACCAAAACATGAGTAACTAGAACTGACAGACAAATGGGAACTTTATTTTGGTCAATGACCAATAAACATTCATTCAATAAAACAAACAAAACAAACACCTAACATCAATTATTATTCACAACCATCTGAACCCACACATAATTAGCAGAATTTTGCTACTTTTAGAGAAATATCTTTATTTCTCCAATAAAAATTATTGGAGAGTCTTAGAAATTTAGTTTAAAAAGTATAATCAACTGATAGTGAATCTTCCTGTAGAACTGACATTTTAAAAGAACTAGGGCTGAAACTCTATTGTCAAAACATAAGCAATCTTCTGCTATGACGAAATAAATTCATATGTCCCAATAATAATTAATAAGTGTGTACCAATTTACTGAAGCTACAATTGGCAAATTATGCTGCAGCATTTCTGAATTCACTGTTCTGATTACAGATTATCGATTACAGATTAACAGAGTTGAAAGGGACCTTGTAGGTCATATAGTCCAACCCCCTGCCCAAGCAGGAGACCTTACACTAATTCTGACAAATGGCAGTCCAATCTCTTTTTGAAAGTCTCAAGTGAGTCTTTGGAATATGCAGATTGTAGAAACAGTTTGATCTTCAGTACATGTAGAGAGAGAGAAAATGTAGATGAAAAGCAGTGATAGGAAAAATAAACATAGTTTGAAAAGATGTAACTTCTTCTAAACTAACCACATCAATGGTGGGTTGCTCCTGATTTGGTAAAACCGGCGGGAGGTTCTGTCCACCTGCCACAACGTCATCATGGGTGATCTGTGCATGCACAGAAGTGCACAAGAGAGAGAGAGAGCAAGTGTGCATGTGCGTTCCCATTGCGAACCATTGGTAAAGGTAAGTGGAACCCACCTCTGAGCCACACTGCAATCTAGACCAATTGCTTTTTCCATTGTGATGTTGCCATGGTGCCTACAAAAATAATATATCAGGTTCATGACACCAGTTTGAGATTTTACTGATTTCCATTTTTCAGAGTGGATGATCCACCAAAAGCTGTGACTTTCCAAACAAAGCAGATCCATTTGTAAGTATTCTATTATTGAATCAATTCTGTTAACTTTGGAAACAAAATAGCCAGTTAGGGATCCATTTCCCCTTAAAGAGATTGTCCTATTCTGGGCTTTTTTTCTTTTCTTTTTGTTTTTCTGTTTTGTCAGTGTAGTATCTGAATTATGGAAGAACAGTAAGAGGTTTTGATTATAAAGGCTGAAAATTATACAGAAAATCATCGTGATGGATGAAAACCTAATTCTCACTGAGATTTTAAAAAAAATGGGTGGAAAAGACAGGTTCTAGCCTAGCCTTTTTCTTGACATGTGTGTGTGCAATGTAAAAATAACTGGTTGTATAAACATTTAATCACAGGAGCATGCATGAGCCTTTTGACTTCAGTGGCTTCTGCCCAAGCCCAGTATTAAAAGTATGTATCATCTAGATGCTGTATGTTGTACATAATGTCCCAATATAGGTGCTACTTTGCAAGCCTGCTAAATTATTCCTATGTTTCATTGCTTAAGGATTCACTGTGTTATATTTTTGGATCTTACAGAACGTTGGTTTTTATGGGAAGAGTGCTACTCTGAAATTACTTCATAGGACAACAGATGCAATTAAAATGTTGAATTTGCTAAAAGTAGATAATTATAAGGAAGTAATTTTGTCCTTGGGTGGAATAATTGGTACTCTTGTTGTTCAGAACAGAAATACTAATACTTGGCAGTTTTCTTATTAGTGCCTTTTTTGCTCTGCAACTCACCTCCTCCTCCTCATCTAATTTTTATTTCCATTTCTCCTAGCTAGGCTGACTACAATGTTTAATGTATTTAAAATAAAGACATTGAAATATTATAATCATGCTGTAGTTGTCTAATGAAAAAAAGGCAATGATGAAATCTGAATCACATCACAACATCAACCTCAGTCATTCATATTTGTGACTTAATGTCGGAAGGAAGAACATAAGCCATGTAGTTGCATCAGAACATTGTAATGCAATTTGTCAATTCCTCTCCTTGCCCTAGACCTATGACTTTTTTTTTTACTAAAATCATCATTTAAAATACTAGAACAATGTGAAGTAAATACGAAGAGTGAGAAAAGAAATAAAAAGAAATAGAAGAGAATGTAGGAGATGACTAGTCTGTGACCAAACGCATCGAGTCCCTTCATGCCCATAAGAGATCTAATTCCAGGCCACCTTGAATTCAATTGAATCTTGTTTAGTGCCAATTTGCATCCACTGTTAATAGTTCAGATTCTTATAGAGAACTTAAGCTTGCAATAATCCTTTATATTCATTTTAAGTGTCTGGACTTCTGATTTTTCCTGTGCTTGTGATTAATCTGAACTATTCCCTTCTTCACCAATGTTTTCATGGACTCTGGAATACCCAAGCCATGGCACAGAGCTTTAGCAACAGTGACAAGCCTGATAGACGCTCTCTTAGCAGGTATCCAGACAGCATATAAGATGAAACGATGAATTTAGCAGCCAGTCTTCACCAACTGATTCAGCCAGTACAGATCCTGACTCAACAAGGGCTTCCACAGCAACCAACCACCTGCCTGATCCATCCAGGTACAACTGCTGGTTGCTCTGCACTCATCCCCAAGACCCCAGTTGTCTACTGCAGAGATTCATCAGAGAGTCTGATAAGAACATTCATAGCCCAGTGCAAAGAATTCATCAGCACCCAACCAGGGGAGTTTCTGACAGACAGCTCAAGAGTCTCCGTCATCCTCAATCTTTTAATCGATTCCACTGCCAGAATAACGCTTCATTGAAAGCAGTGACCCCATTCTAGATAATTTCCCAAACTTCTTCACCTGGACACTTTGGAAACATTATTTGTATGGAAACTGCTAAACAGCACATCTGCCATCTTCACCAAGGCAACAACACCACGAGAACATACGTTGAAGAATTCAAGTTCCTTGCAGCCAGTCTCAATTGGATGGAGCCAGCCCTAAGATCACAGTTCAAAAGAGGGCTCAATAAGACCATAGCTAAACAATTGATCCAAAAATATATTTCCCACACTCTACAGGACTTCTACCTAGCTTCTATAACATTTGAGACTTGACTCACAGAAATTCACTTTTCAGCAGCCCCAGCCAACCGCTTTAAGAGTAGTCCCAGCTAGCCACTTTGACCCATCACTACTTTGAGCCTCCCTGCCCTCTTGGACTTGGGCATCAAAGAGCTGATGCAGATCAGAGCAGCCAAACAAGCTCCTGGAACATGGAAATGACAATGATGCAGGGAACTTAGCCTTTGTTCTATTGTGGAGAACCTGGACACATGATCAAGCATTGCCTTACTAAGCCTCCCAGAAGAGGCCACATACCACCCACAAAGGTATCCACTACCCACCTGGAATACAAGTCTCAAGGCCAGGGAAATTACAAATGTCCCCCATCCACAAGCTCACAAGGAGGGACTCCCTGATGGATCTCCAGAAGGTCCAAGCTGTCCTAGACTGCTTTGGCAGTTAATAGTTCAGATTCTTACAACAAACCTTTAGATTCATCTGAATTGACTAGACCTTTGATTTACTTGCACTTGACCAAGAGTATATGTACTCTAGGTTAAACTGTGGAGTTGTTGATGATCTCTGAACTTGGTTGTTTCCTTGTGAATGTGGGTTTTGTTCTCTGTTCATATTCAACAGTTTGCCTGACAGGAATATGGCTTTCTTCTTGGTAGTTCCTTGATTAGAGTATTGTTTATGTTTGCTTTTTTGCCTACTATTAATGCCTGTTTAGCACCAAACAACATCCGACAAAACAAGTTGCATTACCATTAAAAAAAAAAAAAATCTCCGTGAAGGCAAAACATTAGAAATAGGCCAATGAAACAGATTAGCACTGAAATGATACTTTGAGAATGTCTATCCAAAATGGAGAATTCTCTTGACTATATTCTAAATGCTTGTGGAATATTTAAGCCTTATTCCACAAGAGGTAATGCAATCTAAAACTGACACATGAAAATAAATTGAAATTAAAGGCTCTCAGGTGTATTCTTGGCAGTATTATAAAGCAATATTAAATTAATTCCACATTCCACCTTCCTTCCAGCATGAAAGAGTTCAAAAAGTCAATAAATACCAACAATATTTCCATTAATCTCTCTTGGTTTCTCTGTTTCTCCTACTTTTTCACAAGCGTACTGAAGATAAATGCCAAATAATTTTCTAATAAAAAATAATTATTATTATTTCAAGAGCATTTGTTTTCATGTTTTTAGTTCTTCCATAAGGTACCAGATGTAAATAGAAGTTAGGAAATAATAATATATATTTCAATATAATAAGCAAATTGTCAAGCATACTGAGGTTTCTCTGGTGCTCACTGAGCTTGCTTGTTTTCTTGCAGATGTTTCATTACCTAAACATCATCAGTGCTAGAAAGGAGTGTGTTTTGTTATCAGTTTATATTCTGGTGGCTTGCCCTGACAGTGTTGGTGGGGGTGGTGTTTTGTGAAGTTGCATCCATCTTTTCTGGAAACAGTTCAGTGTCATATTGTATGTGGGACTCTGGTTTAAGCAACAGAGCACCCTCAGAAATTCTTACTATTCTCCACTTATTGATGTGATTTTTAAAAAAATCTACCTTCTTGGACAGTGGCAAAAGAGAGACAGAGCTCTGCAGATGAAAAAAAATATTATTGTGTAATAAATAGGAATTCTTCCTATGACGTCTGCAACTGTGCATTTCCAGAAGTTAGAGAAACATACTTTAGATGTGTCTTTTTGATTATTTCTAGAGATATGCCTGAATATTGTGAGAAAGAAAGAAAAAAACAGGACTTGGGTTTTCTTTTTGTTTTGTTTTTTGTTTGTTTTGTTTTCTGAAAACAAATTTAGTATCTACTGTTCATGTTTCCTTCTAAGCCTGAAAGAGAATTTAGTTTGGCCATATGAAACCCACGTAATATGATGCAGCCCCTTGCAAAATATCACCTACATCAAATTCTGTTTGCTATTCATTAGGGTTTTTTTTAGGAGGTGGGGGTGTCATGACCAAGATTGTAAACCGTACTGTGTCATGTCTCCAATGAGAATTAAACTTGCCTAGATAGTGCAATATATGTTGCCTTACTGGTGTCGATTGTCCTGCTGTTAGACTTAGTGAGCCAGAAAAATAGATAGCAGGAAGAAAGTGAGACCTCTGAACTAAAGGACAAATACATTATAATAGTGCAGGCAATATCTTTTCTACTATATCCATGTCTGCCAGTCTTTACGTACAAAATTTGCCTCACTGGTTGCCTCGCTGGTTGTTTTAGGGATATGCCTGAAAGTTGGATCCTGGATTTTAGTGCCAGGGGTTTTTTCCCCCTCCATTTTCTCTATTAGTTCTCAAGCCATTTAGCGAAAGAGAATTTGCTTTAGAAATTAGTTCAATCAATGGATGGAATGTGCTATGCTTGCATTTATTAGTTACAAAGTATGTTTTGTGTTTGTGAGGGGGGAATGAGCAAGGGTGACCTATGTTTCTTCTACTATCAGCTCTTCTATGTTTTGTGTGACTACGTAGCTTTCCATGTTTCAATTAAAACTCAAAAAAAGAGATCATGAGGAAGCTATTACCAATCAGCTTTTTCCTGTAGTAGTAGTGTCAGTGGTACAATTAAGAGGGATTTATGTCATAAAGGTATTTTATGCAGAATTTTTCTCTGTCATTCAGTGTACTTTAAAATTCCTTCCTTGAAATTCATAAAATTAATGAATACTTCAACATAGTGTTTCATTTCTTGTCCATCTGTACTTTTCCAGCTGTATTGTCCAACTTGTACACTTAACTGGAGAAAGATTGAGGCAGTACCCCTAATATACGAACAAAAACTTAATTCCTTGTTTGAAAGAAGTGTACATCTGATCCACTCTGTAATTTCTTCTGTAATCTGAAAGAGAAAAGCTTGCCTTATAGATTTATTGCCAACATACGTTTTTTGATAGAAAATAAAACTGTATTATCTCCCTGCACATCTTAATATTAATGGGAAACCTACTACTATTTAAGGGAGTCACACTTCCTTGCAATATTACAATATTTCAATATTGTGCTTCTGAATCTTGAAATTAATGCCCTGTTTGATATGGCATATGATATTTCAGGCATTTCAAGCACCTGTACTTGTCATGAATGACTTATTCAGGCAGCTGTCATTCATTGCTTCCAGTATGGTGATCCTTCCACTTTCCGTTTCTTCCGTTAATTTACAATGCAACATAATTTCTAATTGGTTTTTACATTCATTCAAACATACACACCCCAAGGTTTATTCATTAGGAAAGAAATGAAAGGGATCCTGAATATATAACAGAGAATTTTTCATTCATTAAAATGTATGCCAATGATATCACTGGACATTTTCTCCTCAGTGTTTTTCTTAATAAACAAAAATAATGAGAGGTCTAACTGATCTTGATTCTGAATTTTTCCCTGCTAGATTGGTACTTTTTGCTGCTAAAATTTGATATGATTGATTTAGTAAAATGACTTCAAATATTTGGTAATGTTAACAAGGTTTATATTCAAATTATTTTGGAAAGATAGTCTTAATTTGATAAAAAGTAGGGAGATTTGTAACATTGAAGTATAAAAATGTTTTCCTCAGTAGCAGAGAATTATATCTGATGGAACTCCCAATCCATAATCACTTTCATTATTTAAGGTAAAATAAACAGTAGTTTATTTTGGCTAGAGTGTATGGGAGTCTATTATCATCATGGTGACATCTGCCCCATTCATGAAATATATGACATGCTTCTCCACCTAGGCTCCTGATGGTTTTTTCACTCATTATTTCAGTATTTCCCCCTAAGATGGCATTCATGACAGTTATTCTAGGAGATTGCAGTTTCTGTTTACTGAAAAGTGAAATGTGTTTTGATCTTGTGGGAGCTCTTAGAATAGCTTTGAATAGGGAAGTTGAATACAAAATTGGTTTGCTTTTGAAAATTTAAGTTGGTGAGAATTAGAAGCTAGTATATAGAGATGTATTTAGGGAGGAAAGACGGTCAGTCAAAAAAAAAAAAGCAAAAATAAGCAAAAAAGGAAAGGAAAGGAAAGAAATGAGGAGGTAACTAAGGGGGGAGGGGGTGTTGTAGTGAGTAGGGAAAAGATATCCACAGTCATTGTGACATTTCTCCTTAGTGAACAAATGGGTCAATATATGTAAAGGGAGAGGGAATGGTTTCCTTGCAGGTTGTGTCCAACTCTAGGGAACATTGCTCATCTCCGTTTCTTGACCAAAGGATTCAGCCTTGTCCGAAGACAATTTCCATAGTCATGTGGCCAGCATAGCTATATGCCAAAGGTGCATGGAACACTGTTACATTCCCACCAAAATGGTACCTATTAGTCTAATTGCATTTTCATGCTTTTCAACTGATACGTTGGCAGAACCTAGGGCAAGTTATGGCAGCTCGCCTGTTGCGCAAAGCTCAAATCTTGAACCCAGGCTCTCTGACAAGCTCAGCATCTTCAACCACTGAGCCATCGCACCCCTCAATATAGGCATTTATTTGTAATTTGCCTATATTCTACATAGTGCTTACTCATATATGTAGTGGCTACACACTTATGAAAGGAGGAAAGAAACTGGAAAAGCAGCATCAACTGGAATCCTAATATCCACATTAATATATTATCTCAAATAATACTTATTCCTCACTTAGAATCTTATGCATTTGCATGTGTCCTGCGATTGCACTAGTATTCTTCTCTATTTATCAGCAGAAGACATCTGAGCAGCAATTGCTGCTGTTGGAGCAAAACTAGCATTTTGAACTGACTTGCCTTAAGCTAATTTAAGATGTACTGTACTGTATATTCCCAGTGATAACCAACTAGAGAAGGCAACAGAATGTGTTTCAATTACTCATATATCAGATTGCTGATGGAAAGTTCCAATACAGTTGGCTTTTTAATATATTTATCAGTTCTGGCATAAATTGCCTACAGATATCCACAGTTCATCACATTGCTTTCTCAGAAAAGTGAACAGGTGGAATTTGAATGTGTCTAGCTGTCATCCCATTCTAGGGAGGCTGCATGCTCATGTTAATATAAGTTAGTACATGAGAGCATTAACACAGAAAGTCATGTCACATGGAACACAATTATGACCACTCTTTAATCCACATCCTTATCATAATTGTTTTCTATGTGTTACTTTGACTTGACTTTCTACATGACTATATATTTTTTGCTCCATGTAGTGTTCCTACTCCCACTGTACTTGGATGAAGGCAATTTGCCATTGCAAGGGTGGATCAAAGAAACAGCTCCTACATTTGGACCATTATATGCAAAATCAAGGGTAGCAAGTGTTACTGATATCTGAACATGTACAATAGACCTGCAGGTGTAAAAATTGCTGATGGCCAGTCATGTTCCCTGCCCATCAAGATGAAAATTTATAGCAAGATGATAAGAGCTGGAATACATTCTTGCTGAAAATGAAGTTTAATTAGGAATTGAATAAAGAAATGAATCAATTGATCTTTTCCTCCTCTTTTTACTATTTGGCAGAACAATGCATTATATTCTGAAAAACAGTTTTCAGTTAGTCTAGATCTGAACATTATTGCATTTTTACTCCCTTTAGGGAAGACAGACATTGTCTCATGCTTTCTTTAGCTTGTGGAACTAATGTTCCTCAATATTTCATTAGAATAAGTAGTTCAGCTTTTGATCACAGGATCTCTTTTCTCATATCCTTCCAACTGCACTATTCCTATTTTTGATATTATACATGCTGGTCTGGAATGAAATAACTTACTTTTCTTTCTAGTGTGCAAATGAAACTATAATTCTAGCACAATTTTTCTTTAATAATTGATTGTGTACTAGAGATACTTTACAGAGTACCTCTTTTCTTACAGAGGTACTTCTACTCTTTACAGAGGTACTTCTACTCTTGGGTTTGGTCATGTTTCTTTTTATATTTTCTCTCATGTCAATCCAAGTACCAGAATCAGCAACAAAGTAGATCCTTCCCATTTCAGTGGAAAAGAAAGTTTGTGTTAGATCTCAGTAAGAATCAGATCCCAAGCCTTTACCTTTGCAACCAGGTTGTGATGGTGATGTTAGAGAATGACACTCAATGCAAATGTCTGATCCAAGTTGAGGAAGATTCAGGTTCCAGAATATCATAGAACAATAAGACAAAAGAGAGACAGGTATTCAAGAATTGGGACAATCTGTTAGTGATCACTGAACAGGAAGAGAAATGTAAGTAATTCCCTTATATCCCAAGATGCACCACCGAATCCTGCAATCCTGCAATGCTGCTTTATGGTGTTTGTGATGGAAAGATTCCGGGAAGTATAAGGAAAGAACATTGGGAGTAGATGTCAAGTATATATTGGAAAGTATATATTTCCAGGAGGGTCACCCAAGAAAGGATCATTCCAGTTGCCCATCTAAAGCAATCAGAAACCTCTATTGATCAGTAGCAATATAGGAAGATGTTGGACTTTATATTGCTTACTTTAATGGTAATGGAAAAGGCAACATTTTATACTATGAGGGAGAAGGCAATGGTAAACCTGTATTTTATCAAGAATACCATAAAGATGGACAAGATAAAATTATTGAGGATATAGTGCCAGATGATGGGTCTGCTATTGAGGAATATCTGAGGAGCTTTTGGAATAATAATGTTTATAAGAGATAAAAACAAAATTACAGTGGGAACATGGTGCTAGACACACAAACATGACAAAGTTTAATACATTGAAAATGAAATGAATTGAGTCCATATTGATATATTAGGCTGGAAGTGGATATCTTCCTTTAGAAGATCATATCATTTACTTCATAGGACAGACACATACATACACATACAAAAAAAGTAAATAACAGGACCTTCATATTGAGGAAGGTTATAGCAAAGATAATACTTGGGTAAAATGCAACCAGGCGATCAAATACGAACAGTTAGATTTCAACAAAGAACTAGAAAGGAAACAGAAAAATGGCTTATTAGTGTCTTCCAAACCAAAGATTTTTTGTCATTGCTAATATATTCTTCAAACAACCAAAATGATTTCCATATAAATGGGCATCATGAGATGAGCTTAGAGAAATCAAGTTAATTATATCATTGGTAGAAGGTGGTAGAAGAGCTCATTTATAACAGCAATATGGCCAGGGGCTGATTGTGAAACAGACCATATTCTGTTCATGCGCTAGATCCAAGTCAAACTAAAGTAGAAGAATGCTGACTGATTGCCATGAATAATATAAACACCGTTTTCAAGAACTTCAGGAATTGTTTTGAAGTCTTGAACTTCATTGGTAGGGAACAAAAAGAACTGTGGAATGAAATAAAAGAAGTCATTTAGAAGGACTGCAAAAAAAGACTGTTCTTCCAAGAACAGAAGAAGACAAACTGAATGTCAAAACAAACAGGTGGTCATCAAAAATTGCTAGCAAGAAAAGAGAAATCAAAGCTAAGAAAATTAAAGATTCAAGAAAGATGATTTTTTTAAGATAACTTTTAGAAGAGATAAGAAACAATATTACAGCAGCTGTAAAGATATCAAAAAGGAAAAAAAGGAAACAAAAGAAGAAAGTCTTCCATATAATCTCAATTTCAAACTGATATGCTAAAAGTTGTCAAATGGACAAATAATTGATACTACTGTGATAAATATGGGAAAAATATAGTGTACTGAAATTTTGTATAGATGTAACCATCCAAGAGACCTTAGAAGATTCTCCATATTTACAAGAACCTCAGTACTAGAAGATGAAATGAGACCTATTCTAGAAAGAACCTCAGTACTAGAAGATGAAATGAGACTCTACTCTAGAAAGAATATTGATGCTTTTGAAGAAGAATATTGATGCTTTTGATATTTTGAAGAATAATATTTATGCTTTTGAAGAAGTCAAAGCCACACATAGAATCACATATCTCAAGACAGATGAAACAAAAACTCAGTACTAGAAGATGAAATGAGATCAGTATCCTAGAAAGAATATTGATGCTTTTGAACTTTAATGTTGGAAAAGACCATTGAGAATATTATGGATAGCCAAAGGGAAAAAAACTCCAAATGGGTCATAACCCCCTCCCATCTATATCAGATTTTCATTGATCAATGATCAAATTCATATCACATTTTACTATGTTATGTGAACATTCAGCCCACTTAAGAAGTTCACAATGCCAGGAAAGATAGAAGGAAAATAGTTCAGCTCAATGGTGATTAGTGCATCATTAGGACACCTGAAGGGCTAGGTTGTGACAAAACATCCTGGAGAAGGTCTAATATCTGGCCACTAAAAGTTGAAAACAACATAATGGCACATAATCAATCAATCAATCAATCAATCAATCAATCAATCAGCCATAATAAATAAACTAGCCCTTTCCTTAGATTAAGGAAAGATAATCTTAACACGATAAATCTCAGCTAGTATGATATATATAATGCTTTTATGCTTTGAGGAAATCCCCCTCCTCTCCATCTACAAAGATAGCCAGTTTTCACAGTGTGCTTTCATAAAATACTTCATACTTCTCTGCCAATAAAACTGAAAGGCATGAATATCATGTAAATGCTGATGATGATTTATGTCCTGTCAAATAGTGGCTGAAAATTTAATGTGATCATATGAAGTTCAAGAAAGTTATTTTTTTATAGTCTTGCTAGTTTAGCCCTAACAATTTGTACTGGCAAACTGTGATTTTCTTACCGTATTTCTTATGCTTTGTTCCACATTCTGTCAATTCTTTTCCTATTAAAAAACAGTCAGTCCCCTGTACCTAACAATTGGTTCTGTTTTACTTTCAGTCTTGATTATATGATCCCAAACTTGTTGAAAATATGGTGTTTTGTCATTCTGTCATTCTGTCTAGTTGATTATATTTCATAAAATTATCTGTCAGTGTTTCTTCATCTCTTTTGTCAATTGTGCTGCTATATCTATCTGGTAATGAAATCTGATGCCTACATGATTTCAGGCATAGCTCTTAGTAATGGAAAGGAAAAAGGTGGGTCCTTTAGGAATGCTGCAAACTATCTATGCAAACATGTGACAATTATAAAATATATCAAGGTAGAGAAAGAAACTGGGTTAAATTCTGATTTCTTTCTGCTACCTACTTATGTTCAAACAAAGATTAACATACAATACTTTTTATAAAATAGGGCTCTTAATTCAGAGTACATACATTATTTTGAATTACTCATTTTCAAGGATTGATAGAATTTTATATTATTGTAGAAATCCTTGTACACAGCTATGAAGGTACTTCTCCAGTCATCAAAAGGATGTCAAGGTAAGGGCAATCATTAAAACACAATGCCAGTGTTTTGTTTCATAGCACTAGGTTTCTTCTCCCAACTCTCCACACCTGTATCATTTCAGCAAACAGCAAATCAGTTTAAATGATCTAGGCCTTTTCTTGCTTCAAATGTCCACCTAAAAAGGCAACAGTCAAAGAAGAGAACTACTTTTGGGTGAATCCTATGCACTAAAGCAGACCTGGGGGAATAGCCCATCCATTATTTAATGGTCTGTAAGATTAGACGTTTCAGGTGGCTCTCTAGATATTGAAGTTCTTGATAATGAAGCAAGACAAAAGCATTGCAGGCAAATCCATCATCATTTTTCAAGAAGGAATAATAAAGAATCTACAAATTTGTGCCCTAGACCTTGGCTACTAGTGTGGTGCTTTCTGGAGAAATGTTCTTTGCAAAATGTGCTTTATGTTCAACTACCATTTGACAATCTATGAAACTGAATATATTCACCGATGCAAAGGAAGGATAAGAAATATTGTTGGATTCTTACTCATTTCTCATTTGCTATATTTCACTATAACTTGGATTTAGATACTACCTCCCTGATTTGAGACCACAAACCTATTTTCCAGTGGTGCTTAAAAATCTTTTCTTTTCCCTAAGAGAGGTGAGGGGATTTTAGATTTTGTTTTGTTTTTTTTGTTTGGAGAATATTTTTCTTTTAATGACAAAATATTCATCTATCTATGCACATCTGATTTTAATCTAGGGCTAACTAAATAGCATTGGCTAATCTTTTATGTGGAAACAAACATCTTATAGTCTACTTCATTGGTATGAGACAAGGAGATTGGAATCATCTGTCTTTATTTTGAACCAATAGCAATTAAATTCTCCTTATACCTTAAAGCAGAGGCCTTCAAACTTGGCAGCTTTAAGCTATGCTGGCTGGAGAATTCTGGGAGTTGAAGTCCACAAGTCTTAAAGCTGCCAAGTTTGAAGA
>JANHFM010006968.1:35295-53713 GCA_032468115.1 Grayia smithii
CACCAGGCTCAAGGTTGACTCAGCCTTCCATCCTTCCGAGGTGAGTAAAATGAGGACCCAGATTGTTGGGGGCAATAAGCTAACTCTGTAAACTGCTTAGAGAGGACTATAAAGCACTATGAAGCAGTATATAAGTCTAAGTGCTATTGCTATTGCTAAATCTCCTCTCTTGAGCAAGGGATTGGATTAGAAGACCTCTGAGGTCTATATTCTATGTCCTTGTTGGCGAACCTACGGCAGGCGTTCCAGAAGTGGCAGGCGGAGCCATTTCTCCCAGCATGCGAGCCATCACCGCACTTACCTATACCTGCACATGCACGCAGTTCTGGGGACACAGCTGGTCTACGGCACTCTCGTGCGCATGCGTACCTGGTTGCACATACACATGAGGCAGCCAGCATGCAGCGTGCGCATGCACAGATAGTGCGGTTGCGCATGCACCGCAGGGGGAGACGCACGCATGACAACTCTGCACAGTGGTGCAGTTGCATGTGCAATTTGGTGGGGGCACATGTGACAGCCCTGTGCATGCGCAGATGGTGCAGTTGCATGCATGACGCAGGGGGGGTGCGAATGCAACAGCTCTGCACATGTGCAGATGGCACAGTTATGCACACGCCGCAGGGGGGCACATGTTGTGACAGCTCTGCGCACGTGTAGATGTGCGCACAATTCAGGGCTGGGTGGCACGCGAGCTGAAAAAGGTTTGCCATTGCTGTTCTATGTTCTGTTTCCTTGCATTCCTAGTGGAATCTGGTTCCATTCCCATGGAAGAGGGGAAGTAAACTTCTGCTGACTTTGGTGTCCTCATAATTGCTGGTGTAGTGAATTCTACCATGTGCTTCAGCCATGCTTTCCCTAGATGCTTTCAAGTTTCAACAACAGTACGCCACAGATTATTTTCATTATTATGAAATGTGCACACATGCACTGAAATGAAGAGCGAGAAGAGTGTAAGCTCTTGAGAGGAAGAATTAAAACACCGACTCACCAAAGATGGCAACATCAAGCCCACATCTGTCTGCATGCCAACAAGTTATAAAAAAAGTAAAATAAAATAGATGTGCTTTTGGCATTCTCGCAAGGTTATTGCAATGCAAATAGATGCAGGAGAGGTCAAAGGGTCTTTATTTGAAGAGCTGCTCTGATGAAGAACCTTGGCAGAGTTTCCTACGCAGGAGTTGGAAAAAAGGGAAACTTCCCAAAACAGTTTTGGCCAGATGGGATGCAAGTTTTTCAGAGGTGGAAGAGGATATTACCTTCAAAGAGTCAGAGACAGCCAAGCGTTTAACAGCAGATCAAAAGGTTCTCGACTCAAATATCACTTCTCTCATGAACTCATTCACTGGCCTTGGGGAAATCACTGTTTTCTGAATCCCCTTTTAGAAGAGCATTCCTGTTCTGGCTAATATAATTATCAAAAACACAGCCAAACAGCTAAGAGAATGAGTCATCTTGCAGTGTGTTGAAAAGGATTGATTGCCAAAGCAGCCCCTTTTGATCAGCGTCAAGGACAAGGAGCAAGGTTTTTACACTTAGGCAGGAAAACAACAAAGATACAAATGCAGACTAGGCAAAACCTGGCTTAAAAACAAGTGAGAGGATCCTTGGACGATCATTTAAATATGAGCCAGCTGTTTGCTGCAGCAGCCAAAAAAACTAACACAATTCTGGGTTGTATAGTAAAGGTAAAGGTAAAGGTTCCCCTTGCATATATGTGCTAATGCTAGTCATTCCCGCCTCTAGGGGGTGGTGTTCATCTCTATTTCAAAGCTGAAGAGCCAGTGCTGTCCGAAGACGTCTCCGTGGTCATGTGACCGGCATGACTCAATGCCAAAGGTGCACGGAACGCTGTTACCTTCCCACCAAAGGTGGTCCCTGTTTTTCTACTTGCATTTTTTAATGTGCTGCTAAGTTGGCAGAAGCTGGGACAAGTAACGGGAGCTCACCCCGTTATGCGGCACTAGGGATTCGAACCGCTGAACTGCTGACCTTTCGATCGACAAGCTCAGCGTCTAAGCCACTGAACCACTGCGTCCCCTATACCTGTCACACCTGTTGCTTACCTGTCACAAACATATAAAGATGGAAAACAAAAAAAAATAATTATTATTTGAATTATTGAAATTGTATTGTATTGAAATCCAATACGATGATAAGAAGATAGATAGATAAATAGATAGATAGATAGATAGATAGATAGATAGATAGATAGATAGATAGATATTTTAAAATCACCAATTCTGGAAAGAAAAATATCAAGAATCAGAAATAGAAATGTCCAGTTTAACAAAACAGAGACATCATGTCATCTAAAACCAATTTCTGCTAGGGAAGATTTGCAATCCTGCCTTTGTGAGAGGTTCTGTGGCAATTATCCATCAGCTGGCCTTCTTCATAAGAGCACCACAAAATAATGTTCCAGAACTACTTTCAAATTAGTGCAGATTTCCTGTGATGAAAATTTTGCTTCATCAAGAGATGACAGAATTTCCTAGAAGCAGAGCTCTAGCAGACATTTTTCCTTCCAGCTACATGGCCAATTTACTTCATCCCTGGCCATAAATCCAAAGTCATGATAATATATTGTCTCTGTGTTGCTCTTGATAATTATTACTATGTTGCTCTTGGTAACTATTGGTAGCTACTTACCTGTGCATAATTTTTATTTGCATTTGAGTGTGAACACAGATTGTTAGATACTTGTGCTACTGCACTCTGTGTATGTTTGTATATCTATACATGTGTTGGTTGTTTATATCCTTTCATATCCTGAATAAAGCAGTGTCCAACAAGGTGTCTTACATTTATCCAAATAAGCTTTGATATTTAGCTGAAATCATTGCTTACATTTTATCTTCTTTTTTATCCAGTGATTTATAATGAACATAAATAATCTTGTTGCTGGCTTCCCATGCAAAGTTTTTTTTTTTTTAAAAAAATTACCATCTATTCATCTTAATCATATAAGTGCAAACCCATTGGATTTAATAGCATTACCGAGTGAAGTGCTTATGTGCTGGATTTGAATCAACAGATTTTATCCTGTACAACATTAATATCCTGCATTCAAGATAAAATTATAATAAGATGAATGTTTTGTGTCATTCTAAACCAGCACTTACCGGTAATACATTGTTTATATTGTGGAATATATTCTTTTGTTTCAAGAGATTTGAGTAGCTAGAAAGCAGTATTTTAAGGAATGTAAGTCCCTGGAGCGGGATGGAGATTTTACACAAGTTTGAGCATTTATATCTGTCAGTCACAACATTGATATCATTCCACTAGATCTACTTGAGGGTTCTGTACAAGCAGTCAGCCTTCATTTTTCCCATTTATATAATACCTAACATTACTCACTTTTAGTAGATCTATAAGTGGAAAGTGATATCAATAGTCATTGTTTGTTGTCTTCCGCCTATGTTGTCATATCTAGGAATGTCAACACCAGATTAGGACTGAATGGCAATCTATTATGCTCCAAATTATGTAATTCACTGTTTTTGATTATACTGTAATTTCTAAAAGCATACATCTTTTCTGATTAAATTTGATATTGATTGTCATCAGAAAATGATCACATTTGCACTGTGATGGATTTTTAAAATCTTTTGGTCTTCCCTTTTGGGGTTTTTTTTTTTTTTCATATGAAGACAAACCAAGTGGCCTAACATGTAAGTAATAGATGGTTCAAGTGAAAGATCAATTATCTCAACTGTTTTCTATTGAAGGGGCATCTAAAGTATAATGAGCTATCTTGGAAGGAAGGATTTATGATTCTAACCTATTGCTCTGCAATAAGCTGATACTTAATGCTTATTCAACAAATTTCACCTAGCTGCCAGGAATCAGCCATTCTGACTATTTTGATCATGTAACTGTTTCAGTATCCTTCTGGTCACATGATCAAAATTCAGACACTTGGCAACTGACTCATATTTATAACTGTTGCAATGTCCCAAGGTCATGTCATCCCCTTTTGTGACTTTCTGACAATCAGTGGGGAAAACCAGGTTCATTTATACTTACTAACATAACATCTACAGTGATTCATGTTTATGGAGATTCTCAGTCATCCAGATCATGGTTCCAAAAAGCATCTTTGGGACCACAGTGATTCACTTAACAACTGCAGCAAGTAAGGTCATAAAATGGGACAAAACTCACTTAACAATTGTCTTGCAAAAGAGATGTTGAGCTGAAATTGTTGATGTAAGTCAAGAACTACCAGTATTACAAATTAAAAGAAGTAGGCACTGAAAGACACATGTAGTCAATTGATAATTGCCTCCTGATCCAAGTCCTCAGCTTGATTTTCACAAGTTATAACCTTTTGGTTGCCATTTTCTCTCCATTTTTCATTTGTGCTTCCACTTTGGTAGACCATTTTAAAATGCTGTACCTTCAGGGAAGGGTTATCTGATCTAAATGCAGGTTTAAATTATGGAAAATGAGGGAAAACGATTCTCTCATAGCCTATAGATTTCAAAATCACTAACTAAGAGAAAAAGTAGGAAGGGATCGATGAGGGGAAATCCTGAAAAGAGAAACAGTTCAAAAGACTTGGAAAATTCTGAAAACTGATGATAATTAAGATAACAAAGAAACAGTACCAAAGAGAAAAAGGGGGGAGGAAACAAGATGGTACCAAGATGTTTCTGATAAACTGAGAAAGAAAAAGAAAAAGTTTTAATATGGAGAGTTACATATAACAAAAAATAGACCTAAATCCTACAAAGACTAGTTAAAGAAGATTAGCCTGAAGAAGAGAAGGTTAAGGAAAAACAGAAGTCTCCTAGTGTATGAATGGATGCCACAGAACAAAAGGTAAGAATTTATTCTCCAGAGGAAGGTAAGAACCATTGGGTGAAAGCATTGCAACACAAGACTTTAAATATGGAAGAATTTCCAAGGTCTATTCTATTCTATTCTATTCTATTCTATTCTATTCTATTCTTCAAATCTATTCCGATTCTTCCCCAAATTCATCTGAATATCTTTTTTTATTTTTTAATTTGAAATTACTGACCCATATCCTGCCCTGATTTCAAGACAGAACTGGTTTGCACCTCTTACTTTTGTCAGCTTTTTAGATATTTGTAGATGACTATCATGATTTCCCTTAGTCTTCCCTTTAGAATGTTGTATATACCCAGTTTCCTTGCAACTGCTTAATTTCCAGATCTTTTTATCATCTTATACAGTGGCTGCAAACAGACAACCAAGTTTAGAGAGCACCAAGGACACCACATAACAGATATTCATCATGGATATATTTTTGTTTCTTTGTGCTTAATAAGCAATATATGTGAAATCTTCTCTGTCTATCTGGTTTGGTCCAGCAGGGATGATGCACTCCGGATCTGGTCAATTAAGCAATGCCATTTTATGGGACCCAGGAAGCTTCCCTATTCTATTGTACTATAGTCTATTTATTATTTTTTGCAATCCTGTTAGGCAGTTTTAATAATTAGTAGAATAGAATAGAATGTTACATTTTCTCAATGGGATTATGCCAAGGGAACAGTTGCCTGAGCTGAATTTGTTGTCTGCTCCACAACACAGTATTTAATTCATGATCAACTTTATTAAAATGGACTGATTAAATTAGGCTTGAATTTAGCCCACTGTAGTGGAATATTCTATCATAATGAAGAAAAAACAGTTCTTGCAGTCTGTAATTTGGTATACAATGTTTCAAAAAATGAGGAATGTGAAAGAAGCCATCTGCTTTGAAACACTAATTGTGAGCAGATGTGCTAAGTCACACTGTACTAGAAAGATAAGGTGAAAATAGCCATATTTGTCAGTATAATGAGTAAACAAACATAGATTTTTCCAAACCTAAGCAAAGCAAATAGAAAATACAGATTGACCCACAGAAGTGAGTTTTGGATTGCACAACACATCTAGACTGCTTTATAATACCTTTTTCCCCAAAAGGAGGAAAAATGCAGAGATTATTTCCTGGACCTAATCTAGCATGATATATTCTCTAATACCCAATTTTAGTGTGTGCATGCCAGGGGTGGGTTCCACTTACCTTTATTAACAGTTCGCAACAGGAGCGCATGAAGATTACCCATGATGATGTTGGGGCGGGGTGGGGGACCCTCCTGCTGGTTTTTCTACCAGTTCTATAGAACCAGACCAAACCGGGAGCAACCCACCACTGGTGCATGCACACATATACACACACACAGACACACACAGACACATACACAGGGAACCACCCCCTGACCGCCCTGACCTCCGCTCCTTCCATCGTGACCTGAAGATGTGGCTGTTCCAACAGATAGGCTGACGTGATCGGGTTCCTTTTTAATCTATCTGTTTTAAATTGTTTTTAATATTTTTAACATTTATTTTAAATTATTATAAATTGTTTATTGTTTTTAATGCCTTGTGAGCTGCCACGAGTCCTCCGGGAGAAGGGTGGCATATAAATAAAATAATAATAATAATAATAATAATAATAATAATAATAATAATAACCAGAACTTATTTGTACTGATGAAGACCATATTTTTTGAATGGTTTTTGCTAAGTTCTCGGACTTATGACGCTAACGCCTATTGGCTAAGACGCAGCTGGCTACAGGGCATTTGACAGCTCAGTATATAAGAGCTGTCAAACAGCACCACGCTGCTCTCTTTCTCAGACTTGCGGTTGTTACTGGTTCCACTGTTATTGTTACTTTTAAGCCATTAAAGGCTTGTTATTGTTCAGACCTTGGTCTCGCCTCGATTCCTTCTGACTACACTGCCCTACAAAGCAGCTTTTATTAAAGTATGTGAGAAACATTAGGATATACCATAAATAGGAATAACCTACACCTGAGAAAAAGTGCTTTCATTCCATATTGTTACAGGAAGTTTGCATCTTGTTTTCTATCCTATTAAGCAATTGACACCAGTGCTTGGAAATGAAATATGGATGTAGTAAATTCAATCTGATTATAGTTATTTCAAATGTTTACCTTATAATTCTTCACAAATATTCCCATTCTATTTTTTCCCCACTGACTGAACATTGTTTCCAAATGTGAGTATAGTGCATTTAAACAAATGTGACACACTGAGGGATGGACCATGTGCCTTCTGGATAATGGATAAAGTGGATGTCATATATCTTGTACATGTCCTTTTCTTCTTTGCACACAATTGGATTGATAACTTTTGATGAAGATAGTCTGAGACATTTTATACATGAGATAGAAAATCAGAATTGGGCTAGAATCCATATTAGCAAAAAAACCAGAATGATACATTGAAATAATTGGCAAGTACTCTTTTTTAATTATATTTCTGAAATATTTTGCTTGAGGTGAGATTCATCACCAGCTAACAGAAAAATGAGAGTAATTTCTTTTTTTTGCTTCTAATCATAAATGAACCTCTTCATTTAGTTACTGTTCTGTAACATTAACGAAGATTTAATTTGATGGGCTTTAGTTACAGCTGGACTCTAATTCACTTCCATAATTTACATATGCACATCGTGCATGTCTTGCTCACATTGTTTCTTGACCTTTCATTTCCCCTACATCTTGTTCTTTTCTAGAAAATCTTTAATTTAGACAAAAATGCATATTCAATAATTCATGAATAAATGGATACTCAAACACTATTCAACAAATGTCACAAACTTTTATCAGCTGTTGTAATTATGCATAGGACAGCACACAAATTAAAAATTCATGAAAATTCATGATGACTTTGTAACAGGTTCACATCCCTCCATATGCTGAAAAAGTGGGGGTTGGGTGGGATCTTTTTGTTCTAGTATGGCATGAAATATTGATGAACTTTTCATTTGAGGACAAAGCTCTGTTTACAAGACAATAAATGATGTATTAATGATAGCGGTCACACTGTTAACACGCTGCAACATAATGACTATAGTTTTCTTTCATTTTAATGTTTTTGATTTGTTTGTATTTGGTTCTGATACGTACAAAGCATGATTAGGTTAAAATTCTCAAAGAAAAGCTACTTAGTTCTTCATATCATGTTTGATGCAAATTATGGTGAAGCTAATTAAAAATACACTTACCTGTATTCCAGTGAAACCAAAATAATGTAGTCTCTACTTTCCTTCCTTCCTTCCTTCCTTCCTTCCTTCCTTCCTTCCTTCCTTCCTTCCTTCCTTCCTTCCTTCCTTCCTTCCTCCTGCTTGAAACAAAGATACTTGTGGTAAAGGAGAAGGAAGAGAAAAGTGATCACTGCTCAGTTTCAATAAAATTAAAATTCTATTGGCTGCCAGATTGGATTGCAATATAGGAGCTGTGGTAGTGCAGTAGTTAGAATGCAGTATTGCAGGCTAACTCTGCACACAACCAGGAATTTGATCCTGAGAGAGCTCATAATCATTGGGGGCAATATGCCAACAGTGTAAACCACCTAGAAAGAGCTTTAAACTAAAGCACTATGAAGGGGCATATAAATCTATGTGCTATTGCTATTACCCAAGCATACTGCTGTATTAACCCATAAGGACATTTTTACTGATGCCTAACCAAACTCTTTTCTTTGTAATTTAAATCCATTTTTTCTTGTCCTGTCTTCTGAAACAAGTCTATCTGTTTTTCTACAACAGCCCTATTTGAAGAATACTATTAAGCCTCTCTGTACTTCTCTTCTCCTGGCTAAATTTACTGAATACGTCCCTGTTTTTGAGTCTTTCATATCATGTTTCTTCCACTCACTGACTGTGGTTGTCCTGAAAAGGCATCAACTTGTTAGTTATTGAATTTTTTTTTTAATTTAAAAGGAGAAAAGATTACGGAAATTGCTGAATAAATGACGAGATTTGGCTAGCTCTGAAATATGCACTTTGATGGGACAGAAGTGACAGTAGAGTTTTACTATTCTTTCTCAAGGAGTAAACTATCCTGTATCTCCTGAAAACTAGGAACAAATTGTAGATAGACTTATTGATTCTTATTAAATAAGGTAATCAACTTTTTTTATAACTTGGGGTAGGCATACAGGCTTATGTTTTTGATATAGAAAGCTATATTGAGTTATTCTTAAATTGATTGTCTGCTATGACTATTGCATGAACTTGAAGCCTTGAAATGAGCTTTAAAGCATCTTGTACATGAAGCTGGAGAATCTCAGCTGGCAACCCTGAAACCACTCCTAGCAGTTTATATGCTGACAGTAACATTCACTCATGCAAACATCATCCTCAAATTTAGAATGAAGATGCCATACAGTGGTTTTTTATTTAAATCTATCCTGAAGGGATTTCAGTTAAGCTGACTTCCTCATTGATGTCATGTTCAATTACTGTTTTCAAACAATTGTTCAGAGGAAATCTGGATTTGACTCCAAGTGCTATGGCAAACAGCTCACATCCAGTTTTGGGCTTTTCAGCTCGTTTTATTTTTACTTGAGAGAAAAGAATGGAGGTTTCTTTACTTTCCATTCTGTTTACCTCTGTTATTTTATGAATTTCATTTTACTTAATTTCATCATTTTTAACAATAATGGCTCTCATTTTCTCTCCTTACTATTTTCAGCTATGGCTTACCAGTCTTCAACCACATTTTGCTTGCATGTTCTGCATTTGCATTTCGGATTGAATTTTGCCATAAAATGAACTAACCTCCTCTTCTTCTGCATAAATGTGGAACATAAACTGTGATTAGATTACATTCATATTAAAGAGCTCTCCACAAAGTCTAACTGATATTATTTTGTCATGGATTGTATTGTGCCCAATGCATTTCCTATATCTTACTACAATGAAAACAAAACAGATCCTTTTTGGTTTTTAGTATCCTAAGTATTACATGTTATGATCTTCTGACTAAGTGTCCAAATACAGTCCATTTTATTTCACTGATGTCTTAAAGGGTCAATGTGCTCATTTAATCTCAATCTATGCTGAACTTTCTCATGTTCCTGCTTCTTGTGTTCCACTATAATTTTCTCTTTGCAGCTTTAGATTTTCTGTCTCTGTGTGACAAAATAAACAGTGAGTCATTTGGAAAGCTTTAATACAGCCTTGCAATAAGTACCATTAGTAAAGATCCTCAGTGCTTCCTCAGTAGCATGTTGAGAGGCCTATTATTTAGCACTGTTTCAGCAATCAATTGATATTATCTATCCTTGTGGTTTTGCTGGTAAAATATAGAAATGGTTTACCGATGCCTTACCCAGCACAGTATTAAATTATGCCTTTGCTATTGTCACTTAAATGGCCATCTATCTCCAGCACCTTCCTCATCACTGCTGTTTAATTTAGGTGCCTTATTGCTTTAGCTAAGCATCTGAGATGACTCCCATACCTTGGGAAATCCTGCTGGGCGTCTATACCACTTGGTATATATTCTTCTGATTTAGGGGTAGGAATTCATCAGACTGCTTTTGATAATTAGATATTGACAAGTTCATGAAAAAAAAAGTTTTAAAATTGTAATACAAGGGAAGGAACTGTATCAAAATAAACTGTTCTTTAAAAAGAAAACTAAAGGCTTTATGATAGATAAGCACATTGGTATTTATTTTAAAATGTGAATGAATGGCACCAAATCCACCAGAATGAAGGAAGGGTACAATAAAATTCTTGCTGTTTCAAAGATGTTCTGAGATGAGTAAGAACAGTGAAAAGATCTATTTTTTTCCTCCAACAATAAAAATAGAATGTATGGGTAATTATCCTTTTGCACCTCATTATCTAAATTCAGTTTCTGTCTCTCTCTCTCAGAAGCAGTTACCATGTTTCAAATTTTATTTATGTCAATCAAGATATTAGATTGGCATTGGGAAGGCCCATGTTTTATTTTAGGTACAGGCAACGAACCTCACTGGTTTACTATGGGCTGATTTACTCACAGGATCATTCTTGCAGTGATAAAATGAAGGGAGACCTCCATTTAAACATCCTTAAACTCCTATAGAAATGGTGGAATACAAAACTAATGAATAGGGTATAGTCATCTTCTTAAATAACAACTTTAAATATATTATCAGCCATGGTAGAGCAGTGGTTGGAAGCTACTTCTGCAGTAGTGCAGGCTACATCTGCTGATCACCAACTGCCAGTAGTTTGGCAGATTGAATCTCACCAGGCTCAAGGTTGACTCAGCCTTCCATCCTTCTGAGGTTGGTAAAATGAGGTTGGCGGCAACATGCTGACTCTATAAACCGCTTAGAGAGGGCTGTAAAGCACTATGAAGCAGTATATAAATCTAAATGCTATTGCTATTAAACACCTAAATCAGCCTTACCGGTTGAATTGTATATAATTTTTGCAGTTCATATGTCTCTGAAAGATTGGTGCATGAACAATTTTCATCCAATTCTAACCATATGGAGAAAGTTTTGGCTATCTAAATAAAAGCAGAGTTGAATTATCTTATGTATTGGGGTGTCTGCACAAAGTTAAAAAATGGTGAATAGGATAGCTACCATAGTGCAACTGAAGCTCTGCTTGTTTTTTATGTATGTTACAGAGGCAGCCACCAACATGGCTTTTTTAAAACCTTATCCTTTACTCACCTTGATCATGCAATATTTGTCAAGATATCCTTTAAGCACCTTGATCATGCAATATTAGTCTTTGACTGTCTAATCCCCCATAAATGAAATTTAGCACACTGAATATTCAGTCAGTAATATTCCTGTCAAGCTGCTTCTTATTATTAAATTAGACTTTATTATTTTTTCTTTCCTTCCCTATATTCTTCAGATCCACAAACAAGTTCATTTATATGCCAAAGTGTTTTAAACTAAAAATAGACCTTCTAAAGCATACAGAACATACAAAATGAATATGCCACTAATTGAATATCACTATATTATTTAATAATAGCATTTATACATTACTTTTCTGCTGAGTCAATCTTTAACTTTAAATCTTTGTCCAGTTTATTATGGCATTCAAATAACTTCTCTTAGTTGTTTCCTGATTTACTAATGATACTTTTACTAAATTAGTTATAATCCACTATTTGCTCCAATTGATACTATGGTAGCTTATATCAAACAAGAAAATATATTAAGTTGTATTTCCTCTTCTCTTTTTGTCTAAACTTTGATTTTAATATTATTTCATTACATTCAATCTTTCTCTTTTCCAATTACAATGTCTTAATATAATTCAATTACATGAGTCTGCATTTTTAAAAGTAGATAGTTCACTGTATGAAAACAAGCTGGGGAGTTATGTCAACATGAAGACATGAACAACAGGCACAGTAAAAATAGCACTTGCTTGAAAGTACTAATTTAAAGAACTAATTTGGATCCTGGGAAATAATTGCAATATGTACAGCATGACTTGAATTAACACTTTGTTGTAGTAAATGGCTCGATTTCATTTGAGTATGCAGAACGTATATTTATGGAACTGTCATTCATTTGCAATCATTAAAAAATGTGGCAATTGTTTTTTTTTAACTAGCCCAAACATTGTAGCTTACTTCTGATTAAATATATTTTTATTTCTTATCTATCTACTAGACTTTACTAATCAACTGCATAGCATATTTTATACAATATGATTACTGTAGTACTTGTTCAAAGGTATTAGGAAACAGTCAGTAAAAATCTTAGGATACCAGCAACAAGGTTACAGTCATACAGTCATAAGTGGGAGGAGATGGGTGATAGGAACAGTGAGAGATTAGGGTTAGGTTTAGGGTTAGGGTTTTTAAGATTTATGCCATGTAAAAAAAGCTTAGAAGATTTTTTTGGGGGGGGGGGATGGGAGAGAGCTGTGTCTCTCTATGTCTATTTCTACACATACAAACCCAGCAATGGTCCCATGCATATCACAAGTTTTAGGTGGACCGTGTGCAGTGCCAAAACCATTCAACCATGTTTTCCCAAAGGTAGTCTTCAAAGCCTGGATAGTATGAAGAAGCATGAGAAAGATCTCATGGGACTGGGAAGCCTGTGATCAAAGTTCTGTTTAAAGAGATTCTGGTTCCTCGGTTGCTAAAGGCATGTTCAATCCTTGACCTTACCAGACTCCATACATAATTCACACAAAACTATCTAGCTGCAGGTCTTCCTTTCCTTAGCTTGCTGAGAAGCAGCTTGGGTGGGAGAGAGGAAATGCAGGCTGGGAGCACAATAGAACCACGAACTAGCAGTCTCAAACATTATGCAAGCTATTCCCTTGACCCAATCCTTGCTTTTTGTATTCTCTATAAACTCCTCTTACCATATCTTCTCTGACTCCTTTCCTTTCATTCATTAAGCTCAAGAGTAGGAATGACCAAAAGTGGCTTTGGTACATTAAGGGGTAGCCCTACCACCTTGTTAACTGTCATCTCTTCCTTTCACTCCACAATCCCACTTGTAATCTTGGATTACAATACTGGACGATAAATGCTGGCTAGGTTTTTGTAAGCATTGCAGGAAGATACCATTGAATTCATTTTTCAACGGATAGTTTCCACTTCTATTTTGGCAAGGACCGTCGCCTCTCCCTCCTTCTCTTTTGCATTGCTGTGCACTGGGAAGTCCCGCTCATGAAGAAACAGGCAGAATTTATTCAGATATGTTCAGAGAGCGTACAACTCATGCTATTAATGTACTTCCGCTCAGTATATTTGAGATATGCCAGTGGCTTGAGTTTCTAGTCAACTACAGGTTTATCAAACCACAGAATACAATGAAGATGTGTGAATCAATGCCACATAACCTTAGCTCAGAGTTAGAGATGGGGAATTCTGTTGTATTTTAGTACTTCTGGAGTAAATCTGGGAGGGTGGGATTCTGTCTGTCATTCTGGAGCACCACAGTAGGCAGGAAGGATCTGAGGTAATTTCTTTTTCATATATGGAAGGGTAACATATTTCTCACTAGCTCCATGTGATTCCCATTCCCATGTGTGAGAGACATGAAATCAATTCCAAGGGAGCCTTTCATTTCCTGGAGAACCACAGCTCAGCTATTTTCTTTGTTTTGAACCTTTTCCCTTAAGGAAGATAACGTCTTGATTTAAGCATAGCAAATCAGATGACGCCTCTTCCTTTCATCCTTTATCCAAAATTATTGTCAGGCAGATTTTATTTTATTTTTTGAACTGAAGATTGTGCTTTTTCTGTGCAGCACAGCCTTTTTGTCAAACACCCAACTTTCTAGCCATTACCATAAGAAATGTTGTCAATTTCTTTTCTTTTCTTTTCTTTTTTAAAAATCATTTTAGCACTAATGTGGCTGCTTCTGGCACCCAGTCAAATCTGGCACTGTACAGCACAGGAAGTCAGTGTGGAGGGGAGAATGCCTAACTCATCCTTTCAGTTTTGACAGTGTGAGGGAATGCTGGACAGTACACAATCCGGGACTTTGGAGGAAGAACTAAACCTATATTAATTGGATCTCCTAATCTTCATTTCTCTTGCTTGGAATGGAAATTTCAACTACCTCAACCCTGAGAAGATGAACATCAGTTAGAAGATATTCCAGTATATTTATATATATGTATTCATATATATATATATATTCCCCTATCATTTCGTGGAAACAAATTACAAGAGGCAATCCATATCATACTACTCAGCAGGCTAATGTACACATAATACTCCCAGGTACTGTAATTTGCATGCTTTTGGTGGACAACAATTCTCTTTAGGAGAGATGAATGGGTTGAAGGGGCAGTAAAGAATATTTTGGTTACACTTTTGCTGAACTATCATTTATTGATATTTATTTGTGCGCGCTCGAATGTGATGCATTATTGCTATTTATAAGCATATTCAATAGCTACAGGGAAAACTCCTGCCCAAGCACAGCTTATCTCTGTGCTACAATAAAGTCATAAGAATTATTAATACAGCTCAACATAAAATTGATACCACTGCTGTTGAAGAATACATGTAATATTAATAAAGAGCTGTAAAAAAGCATCTGGGTTTAGGGTAAGATATTTTGCAGTATGTTGATATTTTTTTTTGGTTTAAAAAATGAATACTTGTTATATAACAAGACAGAAACATTTCATAATGTAGATACTGATCGGAGGAGCTTTTTCATCCAAAATAAAGCATTTTAGACAAGATTGCTGTTCTCACCTTCCTAAGTACTGAATGCAGTGGCTATAAGTTCTTACTTCAGAGTAAGAATGCAAAGCATTGTGCCATTCAAATTGATGTTGCACCATCCAAGTACATATGCTTGATGATGCAAAGGACATTCCAATTAGTAATGGTAAAAAAATCTATTTTTAATACATTATTTCTTTAGCAAACATCTCATAAAACTAGTTCTGTAAGTATTGGTCAACTTTTGAAAGTGCAGTGATAAAGCCATAAAAGTAGTAATTAACTTTGAAAAACCAGCATGCAGAAAACCCCAATAATGTAACTCAGTGGCAGATATGAAGCTCAAGCAATTTGTCAGAAGCTAATTGGTCCCACACAGAAGTATAAATAGACAGATGTCAAACACTGCAGAATTATTTGCTGATATATTTTTAAATTTTTTTCTAATTCTACAGATGTCTGAAACAGAGACAGACATAGGGAAAGTTAGAACGCAGAGCTTTGAAAATGATCAGAGAACAACTTCCGTGTTGCTGAAAGAAGGTAAGTTTCTTTGTTTATATTGGAATTATTAAGATTAGCATTATTACTATTATTACCCTAAAATGTTGAGAAACCAAATTCCCAGAGAATAAGGTTTTATGAGAACAAATGCCAAAAGCTTTCAGAAGGGTCACAAGAAACAAACTAAGTTTCTAGGACTAACTAGAATAAAGCAAATACGACAATGTTGGTCATAATTTCTTATTCCTCAGACAAATCTAAATTTTCCAACCAACATCTTTTTTTGGGGGAAACTATTAGGTTTTCTTCATGCTATAATGTGGGTATTTCATTTTAAAAGTTGACCAAATTATTCTAAGCTTCATCGTTTGCATTTTCTCAGATACCAAATATTTAGCAAATATATGATTTTTTAAATTCATTTATTTAAATTTTATCCACCATTCTTCTGTAATGCCAAGGTTCTATTTATTATATATATTGCTTGATATGGGCTATATATCTGGAATATTTTGGAGCATCTCCAGTTTTGCTGAAAGCTTTCCTGTTTCACTCTTTTGGTTGTATTTGTGCTCTGCCCAGTTTGTTGTTATGAATGAAACTCCTGTGGCCTTTGTGTTTGTATGTATATCTGAATAAAAGGAAGTCCAAAAGATTGCAGTTTTAAAAAAGTATTGGTTTCCAAACATACAAGTATATATTTGTTATATTTTTGGCATGTTAGCATCTAATAACAAATTCATTCAACATACAGTGGTACCTTGGTATTCAATTATATGAAACTCATCAAATTTGGTTCTCAACACATTTTGACATGAATATTTTGTCCCCGTACTCATTGTTTGGTTGTTACTCAACACACAAGCTAGAACTTATTGGTACTGGCTGCCTTGTGATTCATTATATTGTTCCTTATGGGAAAAATTAGTTTGGTAGTCAGCATTTTTGGTAGTCATTACACCACCCAGAACCAATTAATGATGAGTACAGAGGTATCACTGTACAATTATTATTTTGGAGAAATGTGAAGTAACAGCTTAAATCTGAGATTTGAGATAGATATACAAAATTATCGATGTCATTGCTCAAGAAGTTTGCCTCATTGCAATAAATGTGTGGACATTAATTCTTCTGAACAGCAAATTTTGAAAAATATTAGTTTTACCTCTTCCAACTTCAATTTATTAATATAATGGATTTTGAAAGTGACCAAAAGTGGGTGCGGGGAGGTAAGGAAAAGGGAATGCCAAACTGATCCCAAGTTTAATCATAGTATCTAGCTAATGGAACAAATTAAATATAATTCAGTTTCGTTCACTTTGTGAAGATGAAAGTATTAACAGAGGAGGAATTTTAAAATTTCATGCTTAGCTATTTTGGGCTGCTGTCGATCCTAATAGTCATTGCTAACATCATCAGTGATGTTTAGATAAGCACCTTAAATCTGAAAACAATCCTTAGGGATTCTCAATACAGTGAATCAGGAACATGGCCCAGGAGACTACGGTGCTAATTTCTATAAGAAATATGTCAAAATCCCTGTAAGAGTACCAGAGTTCCTCAGCTAGAAGGTTTTCATAGCAACAACTCTTAGGTGAATAGAACGTCTTTATGACTTTTCAGCATAGAGGCAAACTGGATATGTGCATTGTCAAAGGAGCATAGGTTTGTTTATTTGTTCCTTCAAAAGTTGTTCATTTATAGGTTCGCCCATTTCAAACAGTTGTCTTTGGTAAGTTCACTTAATGGTAAGGCATCTACTTTAGGTCAAGATTTAGATTCCCCAAGTCAGTGTAGATTAGCCAGATCCTCATTGGTGAGCTACTGTAGATGGACTATTTTCTTGATGTACTAAAAGGCAGCTTTTTATTTCGATGTTATCCCATTATGTGTTTCTTCACCTGTGCTTCATAGTATTTTATGGTGCATATTGGTGACAGGTCACAATGTTGATCAGTGTTACTATTGTACAATTTTACCATGTGGGTGAGTGTTTTTCCCTCAAGAATCCCTATTCAATATATAATATAATTCCAGTATTTACCCAGACAATGTAAATACATATTCTGTCCAATTTGAACAACTTGTTATTGTGAAAACTCTAAACTAAATGAAAATCAGGAGGCACTAAGTTAGGAAGGGATTAACAAACAAAAAAAATGACCAGATCTCTCCTTCCCCCCTATTTATTTATTTATTTATTTATTTATTTATTTATTTATGCTTGTCACACATGATTTTGAAATATTCATTTTCAGGACTCACAGCAAAAGAGGGAGTTGTATAGTAGAATTTGATCTTGCCTGCTAAGAAGGAAAGCTGCATGTTCTTTTAGCATCCAATTTTAAGGGAAAGTTATTTTTATTCATGGTTTTATATTGATTATTTGTGCCTTCTAAAAGAAGCATTCAGGAACCACACACAGTGGAAATAAGATGCTGAAAAGGCATGGAATGAAATGCCCTGCAGTTTCAGATCTTAGAGAATTTTTCACAAAACAACACTGGATGTATTCTTAGCTCAGCTATTGCGTACAATTGTGATCTTTGTAAGATAACCTTTAAGTGTTTGTCGGCTAAGCAGGTCATCATCTCTTACTCACCATTTGCATCAGAGATGCTAATACTTTCTAATATGAACACTTATAGATATTTATCCAGAAGAATAGACTAAGAACCAGAAATATGAGACATGATCTGCTAAAGATTATACACTTTGAAGTCCATTGATTTCAAAGAAAGGAAAGGAGCTTAAATTCATGGCATCGGCCCAGGGTACTTGCAGGACCACCTTCTGCCTTCATCCCATCGCCCTGTGCGCTCACATAGGACCGCGCTCCTCAGGGTACCATCCGCCAGACAGTGTCAGCGGGTGGTTCCCAGGGCGAGGGCGTTCTCTGTGGGCGCT
>JANHFM010006969.1:11676-22513 GCA_032468115.1 Grayia smithii
TTCAACTCCCAGAATTCCTCAGCCAGCAAAGCTGGGAGTTGAAGTCCACAAGTCTTAAAGTTGCCAAGGTTGGAGACGCCTGGTCTAGACATTGGTATTTGAACATAGATTTTTTAACATTTATATTTTATTGTGTTTTACTAATCTAGTGAAACGTTGATATGTGTTGCTAGTCCGTGTATGAGGTGTCATACACTAAATAAATAATAAGCCATAGTTTTCATTTCCCCCCCCAAAAAAATATTGCTATATTCCTTTAAAAGCTTATTGAAGTTTTATGATGAACTCTGAATTTTAGTGCCAACATTTCAAGGCTGGACAGGATAGCTTGCAGTCACAAGGTTGTTCAAGGACTGCCATTTAATATCTTTCCTTACCTTTTCTGCAAGTAAGCACTATTCCCAGTGGTTAGTAATCTCAGCTGTTATTACACAAATCCACGTGGCTCTAAATGTCACCAAAAACCATTATAATGGTGCACAAACATTATATGTGGTGATGCTGTGTGCTTTCTGTGTTTAGGTACACATCATACTTTTCTTTTTTACATGTTTGTTGAATAGATTAGCCCGATTATTTACTGAAATTGCTTTAAAATTTCAAGCGTTGCATAAGTGTTATTATTTCTGGTGGCCTTAGATAATCTTTTTCAGAAGATTCTTTCTTATCCGAGTCTGTAGTGCAGATAATATACAGATAAACAGAGTCTGCAGCATAATACACATCCAAATTAACACAGCATTAGCCACTCCTGTTGTGATTATTCTGAAGCTCATGTCAATGTTTGTCCACCTCTCTGGCAGAAAATATCAAAATGTTGTATGATTATGCAAATTGATTGCCTTTAAGCTGACCAATTCATTCATTCAATTTTTCATCTTGTTTTTGAAGATATTTCTCAAGTTCATCTGAACCTAAAATCATCCAGGAACTAGAGAGAGAGAAAACCTTTGTCTTTGCCAGAACAAGTGACAGAAAGATCTTGCTATGTCTTCATTCTCAGATACTCCACAATCTGTTTGGTTCCTGTAAACACAAGTACTTTGGAAATCATCTTGCATTGGGGACTGAACAAATGCAATCTTCAGAACTGGCTGATATGAAGGGAAGGAAATGAATTTAAATGGGTGAAAAAGATCCCTTTAAAACCAGTGGGGAGTTTTACTGCTGATTTGAGACTGAGAAGGGAAGAGAAGTAAACTTAAGTGAGTCTTTGAACAAACTACCGGTAATTCTATGGAGGAAATGAAATGAGGAAAAACTTGAGAAAAACAGAGAAAATATTGTTGCAGCTGTATGATTCTAGGAAAAGACAGATCCTACATCCACACTTCTACACTCTCTAAAAGATCTTTAGAAAAATGAATCCAAGGAATTGCAGAACTGTAGTAAATGCAGTCTGTGAATGGTGTAGTAAAAAAGGCCTATGAAAAGCACTTAATTTTTATTTTCAGGGATTGATTGATCCTTTTTTCTTTTTCTTTTTTCCTTTTATATACACTGAGAGCATATACACCAAAGACAAATTCTTTGTGTGTCCAATCACGGTCAATAAAGAATTCCATTCCATTCTATTCCATTCCATTCTATTCTATTCTATTCTATTCTATTCTATTCTATTCTATTCTCATCATTGAGAACAAGACTTTCTTTGCAAGCTTTTAGTATGTCAAAATTATGATTTCTTGGATAAATGGATTTGAAGAACATGCATTTGTTTGTTAGTTTGTTTGTGAGCCCTGATGGCACAGTGGTTAGAATGCAGTATTGCAGGCTAACTCTGCCCACAGCCTGGATTTGATCCTGATTGGCTTAAGGTTGACTCAGGCTTCCATCCTTCCAGGTGTGGTAAAATGAGGTTCCAGATTGTTGAGAATAATATACTGACATTGTAAACCATCCAGAAAGTGCTGTAAAGCACTATGGAGCCATATATAACTCTAAGTGCTAATGCTATTACTAAATGTTTGTTTAAACTTGAGCAATATTTTAACTCTGCTGAGGAACAAATGATTAAATCTTCATTTTTGTATTATATCTAGATTTCCAGTATCTTTTATACATACTGCTTTTGAAAGGAAGCATGGGAATATTTTTCCCCCAGTTCTAGTAGCTCTTTCTTCAGTAGTTTCATAGTCACCAATTTATTAATACTGACATTTTTCTACTCTACATTATATTCCTTCATGCCAGCATTTAACACTGATGATTCAGCTACTAAACTAAAATATAAATCTTGTTAGGTATGACAACTAGAATGCAACTTTCCAGACACATAATGGGAATCTTACAGCATTTTCTTTTCATATCAGCTCACAAGGGTTGCTCATATTTTCTTCAAATGGAACAGAGTCAATTTAAGCTATTATTTCAGACAATTTACCATACAGCAGGTTGTTTTAAGCTCTTTCTAGTTGGCACTCTAATTCATTTGTATTCTTCATAAACTCATTATAAAATCAAGCTTATTATACCAGTAACCACTCTGAGACATAACCTTAACCCTGCTGGATCAGTCCAAGACTGATTTTAATTCAACATGTTGTTTCTCACAGGGACCAACCACCTTTGGTTTCTATAAACAGGAAAGTATCATCTTCCGTTGTTGTTCACTGGTAATTGCTGTTCAGATATCTTAAATCCAACCTGGAAATATCACTGAATCTTAAATGACAAATATTCCTTGTTACCTTTGTCCTCCATATCCCTTTTAAAATGAGGCTAGTAAGTGTCCATCAACCATTGTAGTAATAAGCTGCAGAGTTAACTATGTGCTGCATGAAGAAATGCTTGTTTTTTGTGTTTTAAATCATCCAATAAACTTCACTGGATGGCCCCTGGTCCTCTTTTGAGAGGAAGAAAATGTTTTCTCTGTACAGCTTATCCATGACACATATGATTTTATACATCTCAATCATGTTGTGTTACCCTCTAGACATCTTTTTTTCTAAGATAAAATGTCCTAACCATTCATTTTCTCATAATAAAAATATTCAAGTCCCCTGAATATTTTGATTGTCTCCTTTGACAAGCTTTCCAGCTTCTTTAAAATGCGGTGCCACAATGGTATGTACAACTGTGTACAATATCTGTGCAATATTGTAAAGGCATTACAATATTGGCTTGTTTATTTTCAGTCCCTAACATGAAATTCACCTTCTTCATACAGCCACATACTAAAATATCATCTTGATTGTGCTAGCCTTTTGCCTTGATTGACTTGACAGCTGTAAAACCACTTCCAATACTGGTCACATCCTTTAAAATATTTCCTGAAATATAAAAACTCTTTCATACCAGATGCTGAACAGCACCTACCAACTTTTTCTCAAGAAACAATTTAAAAGCTGTTGATCATCTTGGTGTTACATGTTATTTATTTAGTTATTTAAATTTATTTGCCGCCCTTCTCCCGAAAGACTTGGGGCGGCTTACATAAGTTAAGAACAGAACAGAGAAGAGACAAATAGAATAAAAAATTAAAATTGAAATTAAAACAATTTACAAAAAGAATAAAAATAAAGGAGAGTAAAAGAGAAAAAAAGAAATAAAGAACCCGAGTCCCATCAGTCAAGCAGTTCGAATAGCCATGTTAGAGCTTGATTTCATTTTCATTCAGGTAGAGCTCATTTCTGCTTATTATTTATGTTTTGATTCTAGAATTTCCACTTTGTCTTAACAGCTTTTACTTCTATCAATTGACCTACAGACTGTTCCATTGTTTTCTTCTTTTCTTCTCTTTTTTTCTCTTTCATCTTTGCAAATCTTTCTTCTATTCTCCCTTTAATTCAACCATATTTTTATAGATTCAGGTAAGTTCTTCCCTAGTTCTGTAAACTTTTTTTTTTTTTTTTGCAATATTTCTGGAGTAATCTTCTTTTTGGTCAAATTCTGTAACAATTTATCCTCCCTTCACCAAGCTTTGTTATTTTTCTAGTGGAATTCTTTGCTATTCTAATATTATACCATTGAAGCATATGGGAGAGAGTGAAAATGGACCACTTCTTTTCTGATCTATAACTATAGTCTATAACTGATCTATAACTGGAGACCCAAAGGAGTCAATTAGACAATTCCCTAGAGTTCAGAAAACATATATAGCTTTGACACAAAATTTTAGTCACAGTTAATGGTTTGAGTTTGCACATTAAATTAAGCCTATTCTGCCTTTTGAATTAGGATATTCTACTGATTAAGTTATTCCATGTATCTAATTAGTCCACAGGTGTCAAACTCATGGCATCACGTTGCCATCACATGACATTTCATGTCCCCTTTGTGGAGCTGGGGTGAGCATGGCCTATGCGTTACGCATCTGGCCTGTCAGTTTGACACCCCTGTACTAGTCTATGAGAAGATAAATGTCGAGTTTCATTTTCCATTTTAAACTTTTGTTTAAAGTTTTCATGCAAAACTATATAGTTAGTGGCATATCTTTTGCAATATATTCATTCTATATACAAATGACATTTATTTCGGAACATGTATACCATTTGAATATATCTATATTAGTCCACAAAACGTGAAATGTATATTGTGGTACTAGCAGAGATTTCCTTTCAAAACATGAGCTTCATTTTTAGGCACAAAACATGTATCAATTATTCAGTCTTATTTTTAAAAAGCAGTTTTGGAAAGAGAAAAATATGCATTATATTAAGCTAAACAATGCAACAACCTCTTCTGCTGTCACTGCAGTTCTATTCAGGTGCAGAACTGAATTGGATCCAGTTACAGTAATTGGGAAAGAAGCATTTTCATGAATTGCAAAAGTTTGCATAAAACATTTGGAGTTTTAAGTAATTCACTATTTATCTGAGATGAAAGAGTTATAATACAGCAAACAAAAGCTACTGAGGGCATATGAATAATGTTAAAAACTTTTCAAGAATTAATTTTTAAAAATAGAGCTAGTTTGCACCATATATTAGTAAGATTAAAATTAAAACACTATTTACTAATTATGTTAGCCAATACTTGTTCAAAGTGGGATAAAGCCTAAAAGCTTTCCATTATAGAAGCCTTCCAAACGTGATTTTTCTTTTTGAAGGTAAGCAGATACTATTTTCTTCAGACTGAAATATTCTTTATCGTCCACAGTAAAAATGAGAAGACTTTCATTACCCAATCCATTTAATCAGCTGCATTGTAATTTGCTACATATTTTTATGTTGCTCAGTTTCCCATCTCTTCATCTCATTAAGAGATTATTATATATTATTAAATATACCAGGACAGGAAATCATACTCAGCATGATTTCTCAACATGGCTAAGAAAGTGGGATGTCCAGAAATAAGTGGAATAGTCCTCTCTTACTTTTATGGAGAGCAAATGCCATCCAGAGCCATACTATCTTTTCCCTCTACCCCAACCATAATTACATAAACCCACCTCCCATCGTCCCTTCACAAAGCTGCATTTCTGTATGCTACTCATTGTTTTGATTGCTTTTTGGCACTTTTACAGATGAATTACATTTCTTCAGAAATTCAATAACAGAAATTCTGCATAACAATGGAAATCTGTAAACATAAATGCATTCTGTTATTCTGGATCCTTTTCTAGCATATGAGAGGGAAAAAGAATTCTGCCTGGCCAGGTTGCCAAATTAAACCCAGTTTTCTCTAGTACTTGATAAAAGGGCAGAACAGTATAGATTGAATGCGTTTTATTGCTTGCTTTTCATTTTCTGTCTTTTTTCCCCCTTCAGATATTTATTTACAAATCTAGGGGGGAAATTACCAGGCAATTTATGGGCAGGTTAATATTGGTCTTACATCTTAAAGTAAGAGACATAGATGGGCATAGATTTCTTCGGGACATAGATGCCAAAACCAAATCTTGGATTCAATATATTCATATTGAATCCATGTTTTATGTTTTATTTGAATTCTACACATTGCATGTAACCCAGGGGTGAAATCCAGCAGGTTCTAACAGGTTCTGGAGAACCGGTAGCAGAAATTTTGAGTAGTTCAGAGAACCAGCAAATGCTACCTCTGGCTGGCCCCAGAGTGGGGTGGGAAAGGAGATTTTGCAGTATCCTTCCCCCCAGGACTGGGGAGGGAATGGGAATTTTTGAGTATCCTTCCCTTGGAGTGGGGTGGGAATGGAGATTTTGCAGTATCCTTCCCCTGCCATGCCCACCAAGCCGTACCACACCCACCAAGCCACACCCACAGAACCGGTAGTAAAAAAATTTGGACTTCACCACTGGTGAAAACTATAAATAAATTGAATTTTACAAAATTGGCCACTTCTAACAAAATATAATGAGAAGAAATTCCACGAGTTAACTCGTGCACACTGAATATAAACTAAGCCACAGTGGATGGTATCTGCCAAGAGAACTTTCTTGCAAAAATGCTTACATTCTAATCACAAGCATTATGTGGAAATCTACTACAATGGATACTGATAGTTTATCTAAAAATAAAAAATGAGGAAAAGCATAAAATGACTAATGTAATTATTTTTTTGTTGAAAACACTACAAATCCCATATGAAAAAAGTTCTATCGAGTGAGATTTACTAAAGAGTAAATGCACAGAAGACTACATCCTTAAGACAGTTTTTCTTAGAATCCTCTATAACATCCCAGAAACACTCCCATATTTCAAATCTATAGATTTTATTGCTTCATGGACAGTGGCAACAATGACTTCATTTCTGATTAAAGTTATGTCCCACCACACCAGGATTTCAACACAGTACTGTTTCCTCTACTCACCCACCCAGAAACAATCCCATTATGGTATAGATAAGGTTGAAAAAGATTGACTGTCCCAAAGTCACCCAGTGAACTTCCATAGTCGGAATGCACTTGAACTTGAGTTTCCTTGGTTCTTCTTTAGCACTTTAATAATTGTGCTTATTGGTTCTTATGAAATATTTAGAGTTGCAGTTAAATGTAGAAGACTTTGGAGATAACATCTGCTGCGCTTTATGGTATAAATAAACTAGAGGCACATCAATTTTCTTTGAGTAACAAATAAATGCAGTGGAAACAGCTACTTGTATTTCGCAATGGAAAATCCTACTTAACCTTTTAAATAATGTATTGAAAGGGGTCTTACTAAATATGATGAAATCCAAACAAGAATTTACATGAGTTCCGCTTATTATTTTTATCCAACGAACATAGATCATATCATATATGGAAATTTTTGCCTTGAGGCAAAAAAATCACTAATATGATTGTCAGCATTTTACAGCATTTGGATTGTAAGCCAAATTTTGCAATTGTTTTCAATAGCAAGGCTATCATGAATATATCTTGAATCAGATGCTCCATGGCCAAGATATCTGAATTTTCAATAAGATTACAATTAGAATATAAGACAAGTAATGTAAATATTGAAACACTGTCAGTTACAAATCAAAATAATGAATACAGTATGTAACTTGTATCTCCTAGAGGACTTTTAAGTATTTAATTACTCATGTATTTCAGAGAATACTGCAGACAACAGTCCTCATGCTAACAAAGGAAAGATGTCCACTTGAACAGATTGGTTAATGCTCTGGGGCAACAGATGTCTACTGGAACCGCGGGAGATCAGCAACTGGTCGCCTGCCCATCTTCTGAAAACTTTCAATAGACTTATGCATATGTTCACACAATAGGGCATGTGGTAGAAATGCAAACCTCTTTTTAACCCATTCAGTGCCTCCATTTCTTTCCAAGTAATCCCTTTTTTTTCTACTCTCATCTTGATACTTGAGCACAAATTGTAGAAAGCAAATCAAAATTCCCAGAATAAACATAGCACAAGCTATAAGCTTCAGCACTCTTAGAACATTGTCAAAATATCCTTTGATTTTAGTGGAGTTGGACTGTGTCCTTTGTAACAGTTTAGGAAATCATACTAACTTTAATTTATCCCTTAAACACTGATCTGACACCTTTCCCAGTTTTTCAGCCACTTGTTCGTTCTACCAAACAAATGACCTAAGTTTGTTAGTTATTTAATCTCAGGCTGCTAAGATTCGCACTATTATCCATTTCTATAATATTTATTTATGTAAATGTACAAGATTTAAATAAGACTTTTCAAAATATGGTTTGAAATTAAAGTTTTTACAAAGCTTCTTGCCATTGATATTGCACTTTAAATTCAAACTGCAAAAGAGTAAACTGCTAAATCTGAAAATTACCACATGCTTCATCTCTTGCCTAAAGACAAATGCTTACCTTCTGGCCAGCACCAATATAACAAGCACAAGCACAAACGTTTTGCAGCAGTTCCAAAAGTACTCCTTAATACAACTTCAGCTTCAAACTTCCAGGCAGGCAAACAGAACAATGAATGGTTGGCCAGATGGAATAGGTTTTTGCTTAACCTATTACTGAGCAGAAGAACCACCAATCACAGTGCAGGAAAGGCTCACAATTAGTTGGCCAGGCAGATGCACGGCAAACTCTCCACCCTACGTCAGGTTTGTAGATTTCTAAGAGAAGCAAGCTGATGTCATTCTTAGGTCTGCCCCTGGCAGCATGTGTAATAATAAGGGGTGTGCTACAACAATAGCCCATACAAAAGAAACTAGCAGGCAGCTGCTGTATGAGAGCCAGAGTCATTAGAGAACAGCCTGCCAACAAGAAACACCTGGCCTAAGCAGACTTCAGCTTTTCCTCATTGTTTCTAATTCATGAAACAAAGAAAAGGAATTATTTCTGAGTGGTAAAAGTTGCAAGGAGTGTTCAAAACCAAAGAAAACCCCACCTCACTCCAAAACAAACAAAAACCCCCAAAGCCTTGTCACAAATAACATTCACTTCTACTGAAGAGAATGGTGCTGGAGAGGTGGCGTACTTTTTACCTGCATTCTCTTCCAGGTTTAAACTGCAAAATCAAGCAGAGGCAATTAAAAGAAGTATGGAAAGGCAACAACACAATTTGCCAAAGTGCCCTTTCTTACCTTTGTTAATGTGTTCGAATAGTTTCTTAAAAATCATTTCTGTCCATGTACCACAACCTCTATCGAACAAATACATTTCGGTAGAATAAAACGAGACAGTATCAGTTGACTTTTTTTTTGGAAATATGTTTATTCAGAAGTTTCTAATAGCATCTGAAAGGAAACAGAAGTTTCCTTTCAGAACAGCCATGGTCTGAGGAATGGAAAGAGTTGTGATAATATGAACATTTTTGAAAGAAGTATATATGTTTCTAATGACATTATTGGCTACCATTCCACTATTTATTGCTTTAATAAGAGTTAGCCTTCATTTCAATCTTAACTAATTCAAAGCATGGCATTTAATCTGGTAGCCCAAATTCAGAAGAACCCCATAGATTTAATATGAAAACTTATCTTACTGGATTAAAAAAAAATCAAATGCAATAACTAAAATTTCTCTACTATTCTGAAAACTGACCTTGTAGAGAAATAACCATTTGTCTCTTTCCGATAGCAAATAAAATCAAGTATTTAGTAAACGTAACAATGTACTAGAGAATATGAAGACATGGCTCTTTCAACAGATCTGCTGACGTGATCGGGTTTTTTTTAATTTGTTTGTTTTTAAATTGTTCTTTTAACCTAAATTTTAATACTATTTCAATTGTTATATATTTTGTACTGTTTTAATGTTTTGTGAGCCGCCACGAGTCCTTCGGGAGAAGGGCAGCATATAAATAATAATAATAATAATAATAATAATAAATTGGAACACTAGTTTTTCTAGATACCCATAACTTAAATCCATAATCCTGACATACACGTGCTTTTTGCTGATTTATGATTATAACAACAAATGATGATGCACCACTGCATCTAATTGTTCTGAAAATGGCATTAAGCAAACTGACATGGATAGAAATGAACCATCCAAAAATATATTTAAAATGTTTTATTTTCAGGCTTTCACTGATATTTTAAAGGTTCATAAACAGGGACTCATCACCTCCTCAATTTCTGTTACTGTAAACACAAAAAAAGAATGGAAAGTACCTCAAACCACAGCAGGACGCCTGATCTCCAGGACTGGATTAAGCTGCTTTGCAAACAGTGAATAAAGGCAGCGATCTGAAAAAGCTAATCAATCCCTGCTGTGATATTTAGACTGCCACAGTTACCAGTATGGGATAATGTTAAGCGTATTAAAAATATCTATCAGTGAAATGCAGTTTTAGGGTGCTGCAAATTGTACCTGGCAGAATTTACATGATGATATAGAAGCACTTTTCAAATAACTCCAGAACTGTTTATTTTGGTAGGGATGGGAAATATGCTTTAATCTTCATCTAATACAAACATTTATTGATCTGTATTGTAAATAGTATATACAAACGCATATCCACAAATGCTAAAATAGCGTAGAAACCCCAAATCCAAATGTTTTCTACAATCCTAATAAAACTAATGATCATAATATTTAAAATGTAAAAGCTAAAAGAGCTAAATTCAGATTGCACCTGCAAAATAATTGCCACCGGTCTGCCCTTTGAAAACAAGCTGCTTCACAATGCAGATGTGAATTGGTACCCTCCTGGTTTCTTCATTTCATAATGTGGGAGTGGAAACTGATTTCCCACTCTTCATTCTCTTGGGACGGAATCTAAAGTCACCCAAGATGGCTGAAGGAGAGATCTGACAGATAACTCAGGAACAATCTACATGGATCTTTATTGGTTAACATCACCCTGGGAATTGTATTCAGAAATCTTTTGTCATCTAATACAGGACCTGCAAGCATTGTGTTGTTGAAGCAGCTATCACCTGCCAACAAGTGGCAACCCTAAGGAAGAGTACAGTACAGTACAGAAGCTTAACCTCAAGAAGATAAGATATATTTCACTGGCACTAAGGTCTGCTCCTACAAAAAGTGTT
>JANHFM010006970.1:7757-23457 GCA_032468115.1 Grayia smithii
AGACTCGCCTGGAGATGGATAGAGGAGCGGTGTCTCGGTTCCTAAGACCATCGGAAATATGTATTTTCTGATGGTCTTAGGCGACCCCTGTGAAAGGGTCATTCGACCCCAAAAGGGGTCCTGACCCTCAGGTTGAGAACCACTGTCTTAAAAGTTGTCAACTTGAGAAACAACTTAAGACAAGTTGTCTTAGCAGAAACTTTCTGTAGCACTAACAAAGGGATGAAGGCAGCAACTTGCATCAGCATCTGGTATCCAGAAACCCACATTGATGGCATGGACATCTTTCCCATGTATGTGTCTAACTCAGCAGTTCTAGATAACTATACCCAACATTTTGCGTCAGTAAAATGCCATGCAGGTTTGAGTTGGGTGTTTAGTATGATATGTTGCATTTTTAACAATACAGATTGTTCTTGACTTACAACCATTCATTTGGTGACCGTTCAAAATTACAGTGGCACTGAATAAATGACTTATGACAGTTTTTTGCACTTATGACACTTGCAGCATCCCCATGGTCACATTATCAAAATTCAGATGTTTGGCTGATTCATCTTTATGATGGTTGCTGTGTCCCAGGGTCATGTGATCACCTTTTGCAACCTTCTGAAAAAGCAAAATCAATGGGTAAACCAGATTCACTTAACAACCATGTTACTAACTTAACAACTGCAGTGATTCACTTAACAACTGTGCAAGAAAGATCGGAAAATGGGGCAAAACTCACTTAACAACTACCTTACTTAGCAATATAAATTTTTGACTCAATTGTGGCCGTACTTCAAGGACTAACTGTTCTGTATGAAAGGGACTCCATAGTATGTTTATCTCCTCCATGTCTGTTTTCTAAATGTCACTACTTTGCATTCATTTGTTCACTTTTATATCCCCTCCCCCCTCGGCTCTCCATGAGTTTAGGTATCTGTTGTCATCCCATTTTATCTTGACAAAAACTGAATGGAGTAGAAAGGCGGGGCTTAAGCTAAACCATAGTGACTGACCCAAAGCTGAGATGGATTTAAACTCAGCAACTGTTCTCTTCCTTTCTTGGTATAATCTGAAAGTTCTGTCTCATTTACACCTGGAAGAGTATTAGAATAGGATCACACAAAAATAATGTAATGCCTCATTTGTATAGATATGCCTACCAACTGAGCTATTTTGGCCCCTTCATGGCAGATACCCTAATTATTCAAGAAACACACAATGGAGATTAACTCTGAAATTCCCCTGGTCCATATGAAGACGTACAGTGTGATTTTTTTTAAAAAAGATGTTATTTAGGTATTTGGTATTAATATGACAAGGTGCATCCCCTTTCACAGTTATCCCATAGAATGAGATTCTAGAGGGAACATGAAATTCTACCCCCAATTCACCAATTGGCACCTTTTTAAAAATTTCTCATCCAAAGCTAGCACTCTGTTATATGTGAAGATGGGGAAGTCACTGGACTCACACATTGCAGTGAGGGTAAAGATTATTTGTGTTCTATGTATCCAGCCATTATTATCAATCTGATATAAAAAGGCAGCATTGGCTCTGTGCCACCAGAAGAGTCAAGTTCATGTTGCCTTTGGTCACTAGCTGATCCTTTTCAGGGGTGGCCTCTCCCCTGCCCCTTCTTTGATCTTCCTTACATCATCTCTCTTTCTCTCCCATCTAGAGAAGGTTATTTTCTCACATTGGGCTACTTCTGAAAAGTATTACTATTTCATTTTGGAGCCGTGGCATTATCCCGTTGTCTGTTTTCCATTTTCATGGTGTTGGTTTTAAATAAATTGTTGTTTTAACTACCATCTTAGCATTAATTTAAAAAGTAATCATCATGTGCTGTAAATAAATGTGAGAGATTATTTCTACAGGCATGAAGTATTGTGCATGACCTATTCTAAATGGATGCATTAGTGTGTGAGAGGAAAGATTTGCTTCCTACATTGGTGCTTATGGATTGGTGATATGGAGGATGTATCCCAATCTGTACAAAGCACCCATCCTGTCTCTGCTGATTGTTGCCCTGAGATCCTTTTTCATCACTTTCTCACTCCTGCACTGCCCAGTGTTGCTGCTGCTACCCAGGAACAGATCTCCATGGTGACAACACCCCCCTCCCTCCATTCCTGCATCCTCCTCCCTTTAGCGTATAAGTGACACGCCCGTCATCCAATCAACAACCTTAGCTGGTTGGGAGGGCTTTTTTCTCCATCAATTTCTCTGCTAGTGCAACCCAGAGAGCTGGATCTGAGGGGAGGGGGTGGAAAACACCCAGCTGCCTTCCCCCTCATTTCTCTCTTCCCCCTTTATTTCTCTCTTTCCTCCCTTTATCCCTTCAGTTGTCTTTTTTAGGTTTCCTTCTTTGCCTCTTCCCCACCCCTCCCTCTTCCCCACATATTTGCTTCCCCTCCTATTCCCCATGTGAGATCACCTATTGTTACAATTCCTCTCCCCCCCACAAAAAAAATCCTTTCATTTGTTTCACCTTTGATATCCTTTGACACTCTCCCCATTTATTTTCCACCCCTCCTTTTCCTCTGCGGGCAACGAAGGAAGAAAATCCATGAGAATGAAAGGCAGGTAGCGGCGAGCCAAGCGGTAACACATCAACTTAAGGATGCGGGCAACACAGCCTCTTGGGCGCTGCGACCATTGTTCCTGCTGCCTCCTGCTCCATTCCATCAGTTCTGATGTCTGAAGCCCATCGTGTCTGTCCTCCCCCTGCTTTGCTGGGGCAGCCAATTTCTCTCCCCGTCCCCCTGCACCTGCGTCTTGAGACCCCTCCCCGCCTCCCTTCCCCTCCTTCGTGATCCATGATTCCAGACTACCCCTAAGATGCTAAGGCAAGGCCCTTTCCTTCTCCTGGCTGCGTCCATGTCGTATTTCAACCCGGAGAAAGCTTTGGCAGCACCTTCCGAAAATGGTGAGTTTGGGCAGGGGCAAGGGTTCCCTGAGCATCATTGCCAGCAGCCACCACCTCACCTATTTGCTCTCGCTTGCTGTTGCCTCTCACCCAGCCATCTGTGGCCACCTGTTTGTGCACCTAGGTAGCTGCCTGGTGGACCTGATCCCCACCCCCTTTAGGGTGCCAAGTGGGGACAAGACAGCGGGTTCTTTCCAGACTAGATGGGGAGGGGGCACCTGGGTCATAAATGCCGTTCTCCAGAGACAGCTGGGATTCCTATACAGAGCAAATACATCAGCCCTGGGATTTTGCCAAATGCCTTAAAGCAGCGGTGGTGTTTCTTATCGTCTTCTCCTGATCCTCGCTTATTCTTAATGATAATTGGCATTGGAGAAAATTGAAGCCACCCCTTAAGGCAATCAAGAGAAGGCAGAAGTTATCTGGAAAAAGAGATATATTTTTATACATGATCCCTGAAGAGGGGTCCAGAGTCATTCCATGGTAAAGGAGATCTAGGATAAATATTTGCTTGCAAAGAAAACAACGTGATGGAGGGAGGAATGTCTGAGAGGTGGGTGTGAAATTTATGCCTGACAGGTCAGTGACATCCAGAAATGCCATCTGTGTTTGGTCTGACAGTCATCCGTGGAAAGTGGGAGACTCAGTTGGGATGCATTCTTGACATTGGTGAAAAGGTATTATGTGGGGCTCACTGAGGGCTTTGTGTAAGGATGGAGTACGGCTGAGATGAAGAAGATGGTGAAAGACTTCATCACTGGAAGAAGAGATGAAGGAATGCATAAAGACTATTTTTGAAGAAGGACCAAATAGGAGATTAGGTGCAGAGATAAATTGATAGCTATGGGCTGGTGGGAGGTTTAGATAAACCATGAGTTCACCATACATGATGGGTCCTGGGTCCAACCCACAGATCCACCATAGTAATTATGAGAAGGGATTACTTGTAAGAAACATCTGTCTGGCTACTATCCTGAAAAATATGGCCCACTTGATAGATTTTTTTATTTGACCCAATGGTCCCTTACCTCCTTTGATATAGGAATCATTAATACATTATTACCCAGGAACAATAGTTTTCAAATATTGGTATGCTAATCATTACCAAATATTGGTTATCTAATGATGCCTCAAAAACTTCAGAATGTTGAGGTATGATTGGATTATTAAAGGATTGTGACATTGCCAGTTGCTTCATTCTAAGAGTTTAAGCATGTTTACTGTTGCAACAAGCTGGAAAGGTGTTTTTCCCCCCTATAATTTATAATCAAAGCTATCTCTGCTCCCCTTTCTTGTGGGAGTTCAGTCTACTCTGATGTGTTACCCTTCTACTTCCTCATCTCTATCTTGTCTTTCTTTCATTGCTGTCATATTGCAGGCTGGAAGTCCAGAAAATGTCAAAATGTCACACTAGTTGCCAATGGCTTACTTGCTCTGATGTCAGAAAGGACAGGCAGTCATGGGCCAAGAATTAAGGATGGCATAGTAGGTTGTGCCTCTGATGTTGTCTTCAAGAAGCAAAGGCTGATGATTTCTCCAGGACATGAAAAGAGTGCTTTTCAAATCGTAGCAAACTGCAGTCACATAGAAGAAACTGAGGCTGCATGAACCTTCCCCAGTCTGATACCTTCTATTTCCCCTAATTTCCAGCCAGCAGATCCTTTGAGAGTTGAAGCCCACATGTCTGTCCCATGACTGAATGACACAGTGGGATAGATGACAGCTCTGCTTTACTAGCAAATATTTCTTGTGACTAACTGCCAAACCTTCACATAAGCAAGAATAGGAGACCTGTAGCCTGTTACCTTGTCCTACAGGAACAAGGTGAATTCTCATTTCTGGCATAACTTTATCCATGCCTAATTGAAAATCTAGTGTAAGCAGCTAGACATCTCTGATAATAGTATTAGAATACTAATTTTAATATAATCAATAAAAAAAAGTAGTATGCGTTAGGACCAAATCACAGCATGGAAGATGGTCTCTAGAAATGTAAATGTGTGCCTAATTTTAGTACCATCTGATTAAATTGTCTTTTCTGTTTCCAAATATATCTCAGCTTCCTGGGAAAGAGAGGATGACATTTCCCAAGAAAAAAATAGAATTCTATAGATTCCTTCAGGGCGAAGGCAAGATAATGAAACAGTTTCTAATGACAAGTTTCTAATGTTTTCGTAATGCTGTAGCAAAAATTTGAAAATCTCATGTACGTAACTTGAAGTTGGTGCTTTCTGTTTGCGTCATTTGACAGAGGGATGGTGAGTGGTTAAAACAGGATGGATAGAGCAAAGAGTGGAAGAGATAATACAGAGAGAGCACACAAAAACTGTCTGGTGAGAAAGCTGTATGATGGAGCAAAGGTTCTCATCTACCTGGTTACAAGATTCAACCTTTAAACAATGATTCTGGATTTTAAAAGAGATGTCTCATTGTGATATAATAAGGCGTGTTTATGTAGCACAGGGTCTACCATCTTTATTATTTCAGAATGGCTCCAAGGGTGGGTTTGAATTTCTGGGAAAATAAAGATGTTGGTGGGTCCTACAGCCACCGAGCTCAAAGCTTCTCTGCTACTCTAAGTATCTTCATCTGCTGTGTACCATGGGCTGGTAAATTTCCATGAAGAAGTTGGCACTCAGGAGTAAAGCAATGAGTGAAATACAGGTAGTCCTCAATTTACAATTTAGTGACCATTCAAAGTTACAACAGCATTAAAAAAAAAGGACCTACAACTGTTTTTCAAACCACCCTTACAGCATCCCCGTGGCCACACAATCAAAATTCAACTGACAAAATTCAAATGTCAACTGACTCATGTTTATGACGTTGCAGAATCCCAGGGTCACATGATCACCTTTTGTGACCTGAGAAGCAAAGTCAACGGGGAAGCCAGATTCACTTAAGAACCATGTTACTAACTTAACTTCTGGAAGTGATTCATTTAACAGTTGTGGAAAAAAAGGTTGTATAATGGAGCAATACTCACTTAACAAATGCCTCATTTAGCAATAGAGATTTTGGGCTCAATTGTGGTCATAAATCGAGGACTACCTGTAACTGCATCAGCTACCACCAATTTTCATTGGTGAGGTAGAGAATAACATGTTCAAGGTCCCTAAAACTTACTGTTCATCTTTGATTGGCAGCTGGAAGAATATAAGGCAATATAGATAAAGGTAAAGTTCCCCTCACACATATGTGCTAGTCATTCCTGATTCTAGGGGGCAGTGCTCATCTATGTTTCAAAGGTGAGGAGCCAGCGGTGTCTGAAGACGTCTCCATGGTTATGTAGCCAGCATGACTAAACGCCAAAGGTGCACGGAACACTGGTACCTTCCCACCAAAGGTGGTCCCTATTTTTCTAAGCTTTATATGCTTTCAAACTGCTAGGTTGGCAGAAGCTGGGACAAGTAACGGGAGCTCATCCCATTATGCAGCACTAGGGATTCGAACTGCCAAACTGCCAACCTTTCTGATCAACAAGCTCAGCGTCTTAGCTACTGAGCCACCACGTCCCTATGTTCCCTATGTCCCTATAAGGCAATATACAATAGGCTTAGTCCAAGACATTTCGTTTCCTGTAATGAAGGATAAAATAGCACCCCACATTCAATGATATTTGTTTGTCTTAATTACTGCACTCCAATGACTCTGAATGGCATACAACAGAAACCAAGATGAAAAAGAACAGAACAAACAGAAAATATAATGTAAACCATAATGTTGTATCCCAACAGAGGCAGGCACTAAATATAATATCTCCTCTCCAATGCTCTCTCCCAGAGCCAGGTCTTACTTCTTTACAAAAGCTTATGAGGGAAGTAGCAGGCTATAAATATGGGGGCAAGTTATTTCACAGCCCTACTAAGAATTGTCATCTCTTGAGGAGATAGGGCCATCAGCACTGCCTCTCCCAGGTTTTGGGGGAATGGAAGGTCACAGCAGTAGGTAATGTTTGGGTCTATAATGGCAATGAGCATCATCTTCTGTGATGACTGCCCATAACTTAAGGAAAGCAGAACTACGAAATTACGGTAAGTCTCTATAACTCTGTCTTCCAATAACAAGTGCTTTCCTGGCTTTTGCTGCCTGAGAAAATCTCTTCACATTGTCTAACAACAGGATCAGCCCTGGGGTGGAAAGACCCCGTGGCTAAAACAGAAAATAAGAAAACCATGTTGGTCAGAACATAAATACTAGCACTTTGAGAAAAGGAGGGAAAGAAATATTTGTGGCAATTCGTGGAAGTATGAAGTTAGGACAAGATTCGTCATCATTATCATTTTATTATACTGGTAGTCCTGTACAGTACCACAATCAAGCCCATAATTTATGTTGCTAAGTGAAAAATTTGTTAAGTAAGTTTTGTCCCATTTTACAACTTTCCTTGCCACATTTGTTAAGTTAATCACTGTGGTTCTTAAATTAGTAACATGGTTCTTAAGTGAATCTGGCTTTGACTTGCCAGAATTGACTTTGCTTGTCAGAAGGTTGCAAAAGATGATCACATGACCCCAGTATCGGGTGAAATCCAGCAGGTTCTGACAGGTTCTGGAGAACCAGTAGTGGAAATTTTGGGTAGTTCAGAGAACCAGTAGAGGAAATTTTGAGTAGTTTGGAGAAGCAGCAAATGCCACCTCTGGCTGGCCCCAGAATGGGGTGGGAATGGAGATTTTGCAATATCCTTCCCCCAGGAGTGGGTTAGGAATAGGGATTTTTCAGTATCCTTCCCCTGGAATGCAGAAGGAATGGGATTTTTCAGTATCCTTCCCCTGCCATGCCCACCAAGCCACAACACACACACTAAGCCACGCCCACAGAATTGGTAGTAAAAAAATTTGGATTTCACCACTGCCCAGTGCCCTGCAACCATCATAAATATGAACCAGCTGTCAAGCATCCGAATGTAAATCACGTGACCATGGGGTAAGCTACAATGTTCATAAATGTGAAAAATGGTTATAAGTCACTTTTTTTGGTGCCGTTGTAACTTTGAACAGTCACTAAACAACCGTTGTAAGCAGTGGTGGGTTGCTCCCGGTTTGGGCCAGTACATGCGATCCGGTAGCGTTGATGCTGTGACGCCATTGAACCGGTTCTACGCGACCAGGAGCTGGGCCCACCCGCGCGCCCGTACTTACTGGTCTTTGCACGGAGCGCACAGAGCATCCTCCCGTGCATGCGCAGAACGTTTTTTTTGAGGTTTTTTCACCAAAAAAAGCTGCGCATGCGGAGCACGTGCACCTTTAGAACCGGTAACAAAGGCAAGTAGAACCCACCCCTGGTTGTAAGTCCAGGACTATCTGTATATCGTGCTTTTCTGACTTTCTGCAAGATAATAAAAACATGTAACCATAATCTTTGAAAGATAATTCATAAAACCATAAAAACCCACCCAAAAAATCTTCCTTAATATTTGTCCTCCATCCTTTCATCAATTTGTATCTCAGCTTCTAGTTCTGAAAAACATGCAAGTTCACTTACTAGTTCAAAACATTTTAGATGGTCCTCAAAGTACCCTTTCTTTCCCACCCGGCAAATAGTTACCTCTAAATGCTGTTTTAATATATGTGTCCTATTTTGCTCTTTGTATATTCTCTTCAGATGGATTATCTCAGGGCCGGGCTCCCCTGGCCCCTCCCTATGCTGTGGTTCTGATCTCCTGCTCAGGCTTGTTGGCCTTTATCTTCCTCCTCCTCACCTGTCTGTGCTGCAAGAGGGGTGATGTGGGTTTCAAGGTGAGCCAGATGGTGGGGACGGAAGGTGGGCATGATATGTTTTTGAAAACAAAGATCTTTAAAAGATGTCTTTGTTTATCTGATAGGAATTTGAGAACCCTGATGGAGAAGAATATTCTGGAGAGTATACACCACCTGCAGAGGAGACATCTTCCTCTCAATCCATCCCAGATGTCTACATTCTGCCTCTTTCTGAGGTTTCACTCCCATCTTCCAATCAACAGATGCCCAAAACAGGTATATTTCCTGAGGGAACTATTACTGTCCTCCTCTTCATTTGTGATACCTTTCATATTGAACACAAAAGGTTAGAGTATTGGCAGCACTAGCTAGTTTCTTGGGAAAATGTACTTAGTGCAGTTCTATGCCAGTCATCTCTGACCTGATGTCCATTAGATGTGTTTCCACTATCTGAGTCTTAAAATGATGGGAGCACCAAGTTGGGGAAGGCTGCTATAGACTTTGCCACCTTCATAATGAAAATTATATGGACTTTGCATAAAAGTAGTAGAACAGTAGAAATTCAACATTTGTTTTTCTATAGAATGGGAATATCTCTAGTGATTTATCAGTTCAGCATTTACTATGTCCTAACCTAGGATTACTTGACTAGATTTTTACCATGTCTTTGTATTTTGGGCATTCCCTATTACTTTTGCATTTTCTTCCTGTTGTGGCACCTGCTGTTTCTTTTGTTTAACCTCCCTTGTGTTGTCTGTCTGTCATCTTTCTCTCCTGTTTTTCTGATCTACATGTACATTGTTGACTTTCATGACCCACTGCCTTATGCAGTGATCCATCCTGATCCTAGATCTCCTTCAACTGCAACTCACTTTCATTTTTGGAAGCCCCAGAAATTCTGTCCCCTTTTTACTTTTGCTTTAATTGAGAACATCTTATCCTTTTTCATCTCATGATCACTTTCCCACGAGCATTTCACATACTGGAAGTACCACATACCACAAGGCTGTAAGTCCTTGACTTACAACAATTGAGCCCAACATTTTTGTTGCTAACCAAGTTAAGTGAGTTTTTCCCCATTTTACAACCTTTCTTGCTACAATTATTAACCGAATGGCTGCAGTTGTTAAGTTAGCAACATGGTTATTAAGTAGCTCTGGCTTTCCTATTGACTTTGCTTATTAGAAGGCCACAACAAGATGATCACATGACCCTGGGACACTGCAACTGTCATAAATATGAGCCAGTTGCCAAGCATCAAAATTTTGATCACATGACCATAGGGATCCTGCAATGGTAGTTAATGTATGAAGAAGCAACATTAGCTCTGTTGTAACTTCAAACAGTCACTAAAGAAATGGTTGTATGTCAAGGACTAGCTGTAGTCTGTCTGCAGTGGCTTCTCGTAGACATACTGTCTGAAGGACATCATAGTATGGAAGACTGTTCTAGCTTATCTCACAACCCCATTTTTTTTTATCTAATAGCTTTGTGGCATGGGGAGAGTCAAAATGGAGCTAACCCTTAGCCTGCATCCTCTGTGCAGCATCCTTGACTCCCATTATTTTTAACACCATATTCCTCTTTCAGATTTAGTGAAACACTTGGGTCTCAGTAGACAACACCTCAGTTATCTGCAAGAGATTGGAAATGGCTGGTTTGGAAAAGTAAGTAAGAAAAATTGTGTTTTGTGGATATGATTTAAGAATAAAACTCAGGCAATTGCTTTCATGCTTTCCAGCAAGAGTTGACTTGAATCCTATAAACGGAATAGTAATAGGCAAATCACTGACTATATGATGCAAATCATTCATTTATTATTACTTCCAAACAACTTTATAAAGATATCCTTTATAAAAGCATAAAAAGGACATAGTTTACAACAAAAGAACAAGATACAAGGGCCTTTGACGCATTTGTGGAGTCACATTCTAACAATGTTAAAAACCAGCAGCCAAATAAGTAAATCAACAAAAAAGGCATTAATTGTGAATTGCAAAATTTAATGCAGAAAGTAATTAAATACAAGGTTACATAAAATAGCTTACAGCAAGCAAGAATTTATTTTCTTGTTAGTGAGAGTACTAGGCAACTATTCTTTTTGATAACAAGGAACCATACTTTCAAAGACTATGTGCCCAGCCATTCTTGACGAGGCTTCTCCCAGTACTTCCAGGGACATATCTGGGAATATAAATGGAGATTTCAGGATGGAAGATGGGCCTTCCAAAGTTGATCACACAGTTTTTGCCAGATGTGAACAGTCAAAGGAAAAGAGAAGGGAAATAAAAATTCATGGATCCCACCTTATTAAAGGTATCATCCATTGACTTTAATCTAGAGCCATTTTACTTTCTAAGAACTAGAAAAAGCCTACTTTCCCAAATTTCTATTTTATTTATTCAATTTCTATAGCCACCCATCTCAATCAATGACTCTGAAGAGGTTACAATTCCAAAGGTATAAAAAAATTCAAACAAGAAAAAAACATTTTAAAAACAGTGAAAACATTCATATTGCTCGGGAAAAAGAAAAAAAAATACCCATTCAAAAACATGTTCCATATGAATACTTTCAGGCACTCTTGAGCTAGTTCTTCTTCCTTTATTGCATCCCTTGTGATAAAAGTAATTTTTCAGCCGCCCAGGAACCAAGCTGTTTAGGGTTGTATAGATAATTAAATTGTACCTGGAAATCAATTGGCCATCAGTGAGTTCATTAAGGACTTTAATGACTAATGAGATATGATCTACATAGCCAGTTCAAATTATTAACCAGGTGCCAGTATTTCATGGTGGTTTCTTTCTTTTTTCTTTTTTTCTGTCTCATAGGTTATTCTGGGTGAAATATTCTCAGATTTCACCCCTGCACAGGTGGTGGTGAAGGAGCTGCGTGTAAGTGCCGGACCACTGGAGCAGAGGAAGTTCTTGTCAGAGGCCCAGCCTTATCGGTAAGAAACAGAACTGATATGAGGGTGAAAATGGGGTAAGGAATCTTCATACACAACACAGGCACTCCCCAACTTATGATCACAAGAGCCCCAAATTTCTGTTGCTAAGTGAGACATTGGTTAAGTGAGTTTTTCTCCATTTTACAGTCTTTCTAGCCACAATTGCTAAGTGAATCACTGCAGTTGTTAAGTTAGTAACACGGTTGTTAAGTAAGTTTGACTTCCCTATTGATTGCTTGTCAGAAGGCCATAAAAGTTGATTACATGATCCAGGAACATTGCAATTGATATAAATATGAGCCAGTTGCCTAACATTTGAATTTTGATTACATGACCATGGGAATGCTACGATGGTCGTAAATATGAAAAACAGACGTAAGTCCCTTTTTTTCAGTGCCATTAGAACTTCCAACGTTCATTAAACAAACTGTTGTATGTCAAGGACTACCTGTATTTGTCTTTATGTCAATGATGCTATAACTGTGCCAAGGGTAGGCCCCTAGTGGTAAATGATCTTTTTAAAAATCTCTACTGCATTTTTCTCAATTATCTTTCTCTTTATTGTAACATTATGGAGATTGAGCTCTTTCATGCTGCTGGGCAAGATGTTCTCAGCTGTGGAATACCCGTTTTTATACAGGATAATAGTAACAAGAGTTTTATATGCACAAAGTTGGAAAGGCTTACGAATACCTATAATGGAAGAATGGATGGTGAAACTGGTGGAATTGGCAAAGATGGCAAAGTTGGCAGCCTTAATAAAAGAAAAGACTTTGACAAATGTTATTTCTACTTGTAAACCATTTTGGAGCTTTTTGCAAGAAACGGAAAGAAATGAAAGGTTGATTTGGGGATTTGATGATTAGAATTATATGAGATTATGGAAATAATGTAGACTAATGTTTATCTTAGAGAAAAAATGTATCTGGTAAACTTAGCCAAGGATTCACTAATTAATTACCAACCTGTAAATCAGGTGGGGTCTGGGAAACCAAATTTAGGGATAGACCCATAAATGTTCCTACTTCTCTAAGCAGAACTCTGTCACGGCTCAGAAATCTCCTTTCTGTCTATTAAGGAGGTGTTGGAGTTTGGGGATGCTCCAATGAACTGCTACCAAATTGTAGGTTATAACAGAGAACACGGAGAAACTGTCCAAAAATAGATGTAGGGATTTCCCTATGTATGTTATGACTCACTGAGATTCTTGTCTGGTCATCCAGAAATACTTTTTTTTTCCTCCTGCTTTTTCTGTGTCCCTCCCCATGTCTCTACCTTGCCTTCAAGAAGCCTCCAGCACCCAAACATACTACAGTGCCTCGGCTTATGCACAGAAACTATACCCTTCCTCCTGATCATGGAATTCTGCCAGCTGGTAAGTCAACTGAAGCACAACTGAAAATTAGATTTGAGAATTACTAAAGTCCAAATCCTATTGTCATGAAACTAGAATGCCCAGAGCACCAGTGCTCTGAATCTGGAGAACTCCTGGTTCGGCCCGGTTTGTGTGAGCCGGTAGCGGTGACGGTGTGACATCACCGAACCGGTTCTCCATGGCCGGGAGCTGGGCCCACCTGCCCACCCGTACTTACATTTCTCTTTTATTTCTCCTTTAGTTTAGCCAGCTGAGGCATGGCAATCCACTAAACAGTGCCCATCAGCTGGGCTAAACTGCTCTGCGCGTGCACAGAGTGCTTGTTTGAGCTCTATGCCAGGAGAATAGTTAGTGCGTGGAGTGCGTGTTTGGCACGCCAATCACGCGCAAAGCGCGTGCATGAAGAGAACCTGTAGTAAAGATAAGTAGAACCCACCCCTGATCTGGAGTAACCATAATATCAGTAGTCACTCTAGAATAAGGTCTGTCCCCTTGTCAATTTGGCTCTAATGACAACATTCATTTCCATAACCATTCATTCAAATTGCTTTGCCCAAGTAGATATAAGTAGGGAACCTGGCTTTCCTTGTAGGAGGCAGTTGTGTAGAATATTAACCTCATATTTTTCTTTAATTACATCTTACTTTTAAAACAGTGAGGAGCCTGCAATAACTGAGAAAATCACATCCTACACCACCAATCAAATACCTTGTGTGGCTTTATTAATTTGAATAATGTAGGTCTGATTGAGCCCAGTGCTTGCTACTTAATTTCCATATAGGCTTTGTGATGTTATAAGATAGTTCAAATCTACCTTGCACTTTTGTTAAGTCAATTTAGAATGAGGGCACGATATATAATATGGATAATGTGAACTTTGAATGAGAATAAGGATATCTTGGATTCTTCAAAAATGTCTGAATAATTTTCATGGGTCCCAGACAAAATTACTAAATATGCAGACTTGGTCACTTTTTTCTTCTCTCGTGGTGTCCCCCCTGCCCTTCCCCACAGGGAGATCTGAAACGTTATTTGCGAGCTCAACGCAAAACAGATGGAATGACCCCTGATTTACTGACACGCGATCTCAGCACATTGCAGCGCATGGCTTATGAAATCACTCTGGGAGTGCTACACTTGCATAAAAACAATTACATTCACAGGTAGGGATGATGGCTGGAAATCTGAATTTTGCAGCTTTGGGAAAGAGAGTGTGAACCAGGATGCAAAAAAAAGTGAGGAGAGTGTGAGATTTAGAATTGCAGGTTTACCCTAATGGAAGTTACTGTGATGGGTTGAAATGGAGGTTGAAAGATTTGGTGACTTCCAAGGGCAACTGCACTTGATGGTGGCCTGATCTTGGTAAAGGCTGAATAGAGGTGTGAACTTTCCTATAGGTAGAAACCTGCTGGGACATTATCATATTATGTTATTATGGCTCTGTCTAAAAAATATAACAGGAAGGGATGGAGTGGGAGTTAGGATAATTAAAGCATTGACCTTTTTTTAAAAAAATTGGAATCAGGACCAAAAAAACGAGCAACCAAATGTTATAGCAAAAATATTCTGTAGTTTAAATATATTATTTGTTTGCCAGTGTATAGCCACTACCCCCAAAGTTGAAAGAATATAGTGAGGTTCCTGCTTGGGGGGGGCAGGGAGGGGACCTTCTTATGATGTAAGATATATCACAATATCAATTAAAAATACTATAGAATTTCATATACAGAGTTCCAGCTAAGAAAAGTCATGAGTAGTTAGGTCTGCATATGAGTATCTAGCATTATGCAAAAAGCTTGCTTGGATAGCCACTAACTGCTAAACTGGATTATGAAAATTTTTGACTAAGAGTAAATAGGTTGCTATGCCATGGCACTACTTCACTTCCTCCTGCTCCTGCTCCTGCTCCTGCTCCTGCTCCTGCTCCTGCTCCTCCTCCTCCTCCTCCTCCTCCTGCTGCTGTGTTTCTTAACCTTGACAACTCTAAAATACGTGGGCTTCAACTCCCAAAATTCCCCAGTCACCTTGGAGTTAAAGTCCACAGTTCTTAGAATTGCCAAGATTGAGAAACACTGTTCTGGTGTATGATCAGCTTTACAATTCAGGCTTTTTAATATATTGCTTGAATCCAGTATTCTGCCTTGTTCATTTCGCAAGCCAGAATTTATATACCAAAAAAAGATTTTCATATACAAGTCTTGTCTGTAATGAATACATCAAGCAAAGAAGTGGGGGTTTGGGTGACCTCTTAAACAAAACATCCCTTTTATTTAGTCCAGGGCTTGGGAATTTGAAGCCTTACCGTATTATTGAAAAATAATATCTCCCAACATCCATCACCACATAATGGCTGAGTTATTTGGGACCTCTATTTTAACAATATAAGGAAGGCCGAGGTTCTGGTCAGTTTGGTGTAGTGGCTAAGACCTCAGGCTAGGAACAAGAGGAATGTGAGTTTGAGTCCTGCTTTGGGCCTGCTTTGGACATAATGCTAGTTGGGTAACTTTGGGCCTGTCACTCTCTCTCAGCTCTAGAAAAAAGACAACAGCAACTATTACTGTAATTTTGCCAAAAAATCTAAAGGGACTAATCCAGGAGTCAGTAAAGGCACCAAAATAAATAAACAAATTCTGGTCAATCAGTCAAAATCCTAGTAAGAGTTAAGAAAATAAACAGGTCACATAGCAAGATTCTAGGGAATCCCACTTTTTAATGCTTTTAAGTTATTGTGAGGATAAAAATATGCTTTCCAAATT